>JBBPMU010001042.1:0-11137 GCA_038090475.1 Wakefieldia striispora | reverse complement strand
ATTCAAGAAGGTATTCGACGAACCCGAAGACAGATTCATTCCCCCATCCCAAGACTTCGACCATGCGATTGAACTCAAGGATTCGTTCGTTCCTCGAAAAGTGAAACTGTACTCCCTTAACCCAGCCGAAACCACCGCATGCAAGGAGTTTATCAAGGAACATTTGAACAAAGGAACCATTCGCCCATCCAAATCCCCTCAGGCTGCCCCCTTCTTCTTTGTCGCTAAGAAGGACAGGAAGCTCCGACCCTGCCAGGACTACCGCTACCTTAATGAGCATACCATCAAGAACGCCTATCCTCTTCCGCTCATCCCTGACCTTATGGACAAGCTACGCAGATCCAACATCTTTACCAAAATGGATGTTTGCTGGGGATTTAACAACATTCACATCAAGGATGGCAACCAATGGAAGGCTGTGTTCATCACCCCTTTTGGTCTTTACGAACCCCTCATCATGTTCTTTGGAATGTGCAACGGTCCTCCCACTTTCCAGACGTTTATGGACCATTACTTTGGCGACATGATGGCCGAGGGATGGCTTATCATCTACATGGACGACCTCCTAATCCACACCAAGGATGACCAGAACCTTCACGACGAACGGACCCGCCGTGTTTTGGAATGCATGGCCAAACTCCGTCTCCACCTCAAACTCAAAAAGTGCTCTTTTTCTCAGAAATCAGTCAATTTTCTAGGAATGATTATCGCCGAAGGAGAGATTCAGATGGACCCAACCAAGCTGTCTGCCATCAAATCTTGGGTCCCTCCTACCTCCGTCAAAGGGGTCCGATCCTTCATCGGATTCTGCAATTTCTATCGAAAATTTATTGCAGACTTCTCTGCTATTGCTGCTCCCCTTATTGCACTCACCAAGAAGTCCTCCACCTGGGAGTGGAAATTCGAGCAACAACGTTCTTTTGACCAACTAAAGAACAAGTTCCTCACCTTACCGGTTCTTTCCATGCCGGATCCCCAACACCCCTTTACCGTCATGACCGATGCCTCCCTCACCGGTGCTGGAGCTGTCCTTATGCAGAAGGATGTCAATGGTGATCTTCACCCTTGCTCATATTTCTCTTGCACCTTCTCCCCCACCGAGTGCAACTACGATATCTATGATCAGGAACTACTTGCCGTCATCAAAGCCCTCGAGGAATGGCATCAATATCTCAGTGGTACTCCCCACCCCGTCACCATCATTACCGATCACAAGAACCTGGCGTATTTCAAACAACCCCGCAAACTCACCCGCCGCCATGCCCGATGGATGCTCTTTCTTCAAGACTTTGATATCCTCTATGATACTTGCCCTGGCTCTTATATGGGACCTGCCGATGCCCTCTCTTGCAAGGACTTTGTTGACACTTCGGAGGATAATCAAGACATTACCCTTCTAGACCTGGAGCATTTCATCAATGCTATCGACGCGGATCTAGCCAATAAGATCGCTGAATCCTCTACTGCCGACCCTATCGTTCAAAAGGCGCTGCTCGCCCTTCAGAACGGTAGTTCCCTTTTTCTGTGCGCATCCCCGAAGGATTGGGAATTCCACAAAGGTTCTCTCTTTTTCCAGGGACGTCTTTACATCCCGGATGCTGCTCGAAAGGAGCTCGTTACTTCCATTCATGACTCTCCCGCTGCTGGTCACCCCGGATACTTTCGACTCCTCCACCTGCTCCGCCGTGACTATTGGTGGCCTGGCATGGCTACCTTCACCCAAAAATTTATTGCCGGCTGTGCCACATGTCAGGCAAACAAGGTCGTCACACACCCCACCACACCCCCACTCTCTCCAATTTCATCCAAGGCGACCCACCCCTTCCAACAAATTTCCGTCGACCTTATCACCGATCTTCCCCCATCCGACAGCCATGATTCTATTATGGTCGTGGTCAACCATGGTCTTGCTAAGGGGGTAATTTACATCCCTTGTTCCAAAACTATCACTGCCGAAGGGGTTGCCGCCCTATTTTTCACTCAGGTTTTCCCTCGATTCGGGCTACACAACAAACTCATATCCGATCGAGGGCCCCAATTCGCCTCTGCCTTTGCCAGAGAACTCACCCGACTCCTAAACTACGACCTCGCTCTCTCCACCACTTATCATCCCCAAACTGACAGCGAAACTGAACAAGTAAATCAAGAACTGGAAACTTATCTTCGGATCTTTTGCGAAGGGAAACCTTCTACCTGGACTTCCCTCCTCCCTATGGCCGAATTCTCTCACAACTCCAACATTCACTCCGTCACCAACCAATCCCCATTTTCCCTCATGTACGGCTATGAACCTCATGCATACCCCTCCCTCTCATGGACCACTTTCGTCCCGGCTGCCGAACAACGACTTACCAAGCTTGATGAAGCCAGAACGGAAGCCCTGGCTGCCCATCAGAAGGCTCAGGACGACATGAAATCCCGCATTACCACCAAGTTCACACCTTGGAAGGTGGGTCAGAAGGTCTGGCTCGACAACAAAAACTTAAAACTTGGTTACCACTCACGAAAACTCTCCCCCCAACGAGAGGGACCCTTCGAAATCACTCAAGTACTCTCCCCTGTCTCTTACTGACTCAAACTCCCTCCTACCTGGAAGATACACGATGTCTTCCATGCTTCCATTCTATCCCCTTATCGGGAAACCAATGAACACGGCCCATCCTTCTCATGCCCGCCACCGGATCTTCTCGGATCAGAAGATGAATACGAAGTCAAAGCGATCGTGAGACATTGGGGTTCTGCATGGAATCCGCAGTTCCTTATCAAATGGAAAGGCTATCCATCTTCCGACAATACATGGGAACTGCCATCCAATTTGGTAAACGCCAAGACTCTCCTCAACCTATATAAAGCCTCTTGCCCCAAGGCTTTTCCCTCATTCCGCTCCCCCCCTACATGATCGAAATCACCTTCCCCCTTGTCGTCTTCCTCGTCTTTTCCGCTCTCACTGTTTTCTTTTTCTACTGCATCTTTGCCATCACTCTCAAACTCCAATACTCCCGCGATTCTCTTTTCTTCATCGCCCACGTCACCCCCAATGGAATCTCTGTCAGAATCGTCTCACCCCACGACGTCACCACCCCCGTCCTCTGTTACTCCACCGGCGCCACCTACTCTCGCTGGACGGCTGAGGTGGACAGTTGGAACGATTCTTGAGTCATTCCGCTCCTGTTCATCTTCTAATTCCTCTATGCCAGTCACCCCACCAGCATCCCCTATGGCGTACTTGGAAGTTCCCCTCGACGCCCTACTCCGTACCCTTGACCCCATTCCTATTTTTCTAGATAGACTTCCACATTTCCATTGAAACGTCTTCTATGCCATGATCATCTCGTCACCACCGCTCTCTATCCCACTCTCGAACCTCCCCCTATCCTCTCAGGCGACGGCGACCATCCCCATCCTTATCCACGCCTTCAGAAACACCCTTTTATCGTCGGAGATCTAACAACGTTCTCCGATCCAACTTGGAGAATCATGGGCAGCAGCCCTCTCCTACTCTGTCCAGGGTACTGGAGGGATTATACTTGATGCGTTGGACCATGTTGACTTCGGACTATTCATCCCTACCCTCCCCGCCAACCATGTCCAACCCCTCCTCCAAACCACTCTCATCAGTCTCTCCCCTCTACAACGATGGGACTATTTATCATCCGCTGAGCTCAGTGCGCTCCACCCTTTGGGACAAACCACACGTCTCTACCCCACTTCCCGAACTCATTTACCTGCTCCCATCCCCACCTATCCAATCCGACCTGATGAGTTGGACTTGGCTTCCCTACCCGCTAATGATGCCGCCCCTCCCCCATATTCTACCCTCAGTCGATCTCTTCCCTGGTGACCCATGCCTGGACTCGATGCGACCCATTTGGGATCTCCTAGATCCGGAACACGTATTCAGCCATCCACTCTGGTTGTCGAACTCGACCTTAACGAAGTTAGAGAATTTCTCACAACCCTCACTGAACTCACAGAGCTGGTCTCCTCCCCCTCCCAATCCCCGGTCCTGGTCCCCATCCCCCCTCCCATCCCCCGACGAGTTTCTCGCCTCTGTACTTGCTATCGTTGCAGGTCTACCGGACACCTCCAACCCGGATGCCCCCACTATCGATGCACCCACTGCCTTCGAACCTCCCCTGGACACTTCTCCCAAAATTGCCCAGTTGACTGACAACATCACCCTCTCTGGACCCGACGATTTATTGATGATAATGCTCTCCCAGACTTCAATGACGAGCATATCTGATGATAATGATTCGGTGAATCATTCTTCTGACAGAGGAGCTAATGTTACGGATTTCAAAGATACCTGGGAATGAGACGTCGAAATCATCTGGAGACAACTCTCTGGTGAACTCAATACAGACATGGATACGTTTTTCTTTCCTACTCATTCTTATGATCGCTATTGGTTTGACCTTTCTTCCATGGCATATAGAGACCTCACTTGGGAGATCATTGACAGCGGTCAATACGACCCTTTGTTCCATGACTTCTAGGTCATCTTTCAGACTTCACACGGGAACACTGCCGTTTCCCACATTTATGGATGCCCCTGGACTTCTGACTTGCTTCCACTGGGAAGTCCCTTTTATTCCTTTTCCTCTTTTACTTAGCAGCTCTCTGCTTCTCCTTTTGGACATGGACCTCCGCTTCCTTTCTTGGACACGGGACTCTGCATTTCCTTTTACGCATACGTTTCCTTTTACACGTCCTTCGTTGATTCCCTTTTACGATACACGCGATGTGATGCGTCTTGTGGACTTCCTTATACGTTTATTTTCTCTTGTTTGTACTTCATAGTATAAATACCCGCTGCTGTAGTAGAATAGCTCTTCAGCTAATTCTACGCACTTCTGCCTGCAAAGTCTTCGCTCCTGAAGAAGGTTGCTCGACTTACCTCCTGCGCTAAGCCCTTCCAGCCTTCGTCTCTCTCTTCGCTAACGGGCTTCTCTCTCATGAGCAATAGCCATATACTCTGCTCCTAGTCGTCGCTGACACTACGAGTACGAAAGGACCTCGAGTGAAGTCTTTGTTCCACACCTGCATAACACCCTCACCCCCAATACTCATCGTATGGCACTCAGCCTGGCAGAGGTGCCCCTATGGTCATCAATGTGATGACGACAAACTCCCCTGTGTGGCCAGCCGCCAGCCAACCACGCCCTCTCCCCCCAACTCCTCATGCCCATCCACAAGGGCAATTCCTATGCTTCAATTGCAGAAAGCTCAGCCACTTGGCTCGCAACTGTTGTGCCCCCAAACAGGTACGATATCAAGGTGGTGCTCCACGTCAACAACACTGGGGTGGATACCCCTACAACCAAGGGCCTGGGTCACAGGCATACGCGACAAACTTTCCGCCGCTTCCGCCGGCACCTCCCCCACCAGCAGCAGGCTATGCTGCTCACAATGCTTCGTTCATTACAGACGAAGCAGAAGCTTACTGGAGGGACAGGATCCACGCGGAAATGGACGCTCGCGCCACTCAGGCAGTAAAAGACCAAGGGTCCAGGTGAATGAGGGTAGCCCAGCCCCCTCTTGTAATTCATCGAATATTTCTTTCTCTGAACTATTCTTCTTTTCTTTACTTGACATAGAAGGGACTGACAATTTCTCTTATGATAGTCCTCACCCTACAGATGATCTTTCTTTTCATGATACAGTAGAACATGTATCAGATTCCTCCTACACTTCTGGAACAGTGTCCCTTTCAGGCGTGGCAGCAGAAGAAAAACATACTGCGCTTAATTCCATTTTTATGGACAAAAATAATTCTTTCACACCTACCTTACATTTCGTTTCCTCATCCCCATCCAACCCTCAGACTTTCATTCGATCCACTCTTAATCACTCTGGACACCTTTCCCCCACTACTAATATTCGCTTTAGGAGACTCCAAGGATGGTATATGGTATCCTGCAGATTGTTGATCGACTCAGGAGCCACGAATACTTTTATTGATAAAAAGTTTTGTGAAACTAACGGAATCATAGGAACACGATTACCTGCGCCCATAGGGGTATCAAACACAGACGGATCTAACTCCTCCATCAGAGAGATCATGCATAAGGTTAACATATTTTTAGAAATAAATGGACACTCCAAATTCATCGATGCATATGTAACTAATTTGGGAACTCATCCCATGTTCATAGAGTATGACTGGCTTAACCGCCACAACCCTGAAATTGACTGGATTACCGGCGAAATAAAATTTGGCCAATGTACGACATACTGTCAACAAATGTCAAGGATGCGATTACCGCCCACCTTCTTTACGAGGGTGATGACCAAGAAAGAAGAAGAAGACCACATAAAAAGTATGGTCCCCACAACTTACCATGAATTTTTAGATGTTTTCTCCGAAAAAGAATTGGAAAGGATGCCCACACGTAAACCGTGGGATCATGCAATCGAACTCAAAGATGACTTCGTCCCCAAAAAGGGATGAGTGATACCTGTCACAAACAGAGATAGAAGAAGTGGCTAATTTTTTACAAAAGGAACTCAAGAAAGGGTACATACAACCCTCCTGATCTCCACAAACAGCTCCCATATTCTTTATACTGAAAAAGGATGGTAAGAAGCGATTGGTCATGGATTATCGCTACCTTAATGAAGGAACTATCAAAAACGCTTATCCGTTACCACTCATCCCCTCACTCATTGACAGACTACAAGGAGCAGACCTGTTCACCACCATGGACTTACGGTGGGGATATAACAATGTTCAAATAAAAGGAGACGAATGGAAAGTAGCATTTGTCACGCCTATGGGAGCCTACAAGCTCCTGGTAATGTACTTCGGAAAAACCAACTCACCATCTACTTTCCAGAATATGATGAACGACATTTTCAATGACATGTATGCTGTCGTAATTATCTTTATTGACGATTGTATGGTTTTCACCAGTGGCAAGACCCAATACGAACACGAACAAATAGTGAAGGAGGTACTCAAACGGCTTCAAGAAAATGACCTGTACGTTAAGCCCGAAAAATGCCACTTCTCACAGAAAAAAGTAGATTTCCTTGGGATGGTCATATCCCAAGAACGGGTAGAAATGCAACAGTCAAAAGTTGCAGGAGTCCTGGATTGGCCCACCCCATCCAGACTTAAACAAGTGCAAGGCTTCTTAGGCCTTTGCAACTTCGACGTTTCATTCCTAATTTTGCCCACATACATAGCTCGACCATTAAATGATCTAACAAAGAAGGATACCCCCTTCAAGTGGGGAAGTGAACAAGAAAAAGCATTTACAATGTTAAAAGAAGCATTCACAAAAGAGTCCCTTTTGGCCTACCCCGACCAAAAGAAGCTGATGCGAGTCGAAACTGATGCATCTGATATACATGTAGCAACAGGAGCAGTACTATCGGTAAAAGATAATGATGGGATATGGAAGCCATGTGCTTTCATATCACACTCTTTCGATGCCGCAGAACAAAACTATCCCATTTATGACAAAGAGCTTCTAGCAGTTATTCGCGCATTACAAGACTGGCGACATTACCTCGTTGGCAGAGACACATTTGAAATATGGACCGACCACAAAAACCTCGAATACTGGAAAAAGCCACAAACACTATCCCCGACAAGCGAGGTGGCATGCTCTACTTCAAGAGTTTAACTACGTCATGTGTTACAAACTGGGCACACAAAACAGACAAGCTGACACACTCTCCTGAAGACCCGATCATGGCGATGCAGTAGAGAATCACAATGAAAACGTGGTGGTAATACCCAGTAAGGACATGAAAATGGTAAACTCTCATGAGGTCACCATCGTCTCTCCATTTTTCGAAAAAATACAAAAAGCGACCGAATTACTAACCGACTCCGAAGTTCCACAGGGATTTATATTCTGTGATGAAGAAAAAGTATACAAAAACGATAAATTCAAAACTTTCATTCCACCCTCCTTACGAACGGAACTACTAACATTATTCCATGATTCCCCAGTAGCAGGACATGCTGGACGAGCTCGCACGAGTCACCTTATCTCACGATTTTACATGTGGAACAGCATGACTAAAGACATTGCCAAATATATAGACCACTGCCAAGTGTGTGCCCTCATGAAGGGAAAGTCAACCACATCAGCAGGAAAACTGTTACTCCTCGAGTCAGCCTCACGACCTTGGGAAGATCTCTGTTACAAACGCTATCTTCCTGCCCTCAGACATCCACTCTTTTTCGGACTCTAAGTCCAATTATGTTGTTCCCCTCTCCAGCGCACTCTTCGATCCAGAACAACTACTGTTCTAGGACAAGGTATGCACCTCATGTCAAGGCTGTCCAAAGGACTGGATCCTATTGGCTGCCACATTTATACTTCTCATTTTAATCTCCGGCACGATCTAAGATCTGCCACACCTCATGTTACCATTTCATTTCCGCTTTATGCTTCTTTTCCATTCTGCCACATGCCTCATGCTTGATGCATGTAGATAAGGGCTGTGGTATTCTCTCATATTCCATGACGTTCCAGCCAATGGCAGAACAACCTCTTATCTCTTTACCTACAATATGCTAGTTACATAATCATAGGTTGTACAGTATATAAACCAATGAATAAAGACCAAGGAACTCTAACAAAGTTCACTTGGAGATTTCGCATCAATACCCACACTTCCCCTTCTTATCGCGGGTGTCTCTTCGGAGCACGGCTCGGACTAACGAGTGCTTAATTCCTGCTTTCTGTCTTTGACTTCGGGATTGCTCTGCTTGTTTCAATCTCTCTATTGACTTCATGACAGGACTACCCCTCTCAAAGGGGTACGATTCTATTTGTGTTATTGTTGATCGCTTCTCGAAAGAAGTGATATTTACTCCTTGTTTAAAGAAAATCTCTTCCCTAGATCTAGCGAAATTATTTAGAGATGAAGTCTGGTGTAACCACAGCTTACCCTCTTCCATCGTATCCAATCGAGGCCCACAATTCATTTCAGAATTCACCAAACATCTGTGCAAAATTCTAAATATCAAACAATGAATCTCCACCGCCTACCACCCACAAACTGATGGCCAAACCGAACATGTTAACAGAGAGATGGAACAGTATCTTCATACTTACATGGCGAAGAAACAAGACAATTGGTGCGAGTGGCTCAAACTCACACAATTTCAACATAACAACTCTCTTGGATCAGCAACCAATACCACCCTGTTTGCCATCACAAAAACATATCAACCATGGCTGGGTTTCGAAGGAACCAAAAGAGATTTGTTCACAGATGATTGTGCGCACTCCCACAACAACATTAAAAAGGCACTTGAAGAAACACGACAACGGATGATCAAAAACACGGAGCAAAAATGTTCGGAAGCCCCCACATATGAAGTGGGGCAGCAGGTCTGGCTTTCCACGGAGCATCTCAAGCTCCCATACACAGCGAAAAAACTCATGCAGAAGTGGATCGGACCTTATGAAATCACCAAAGTACTTCCCAATGCTGTAACACTACATCTTCCCAAAACATTTACCATTCATCCTACTGTTAACGTTTCAAGAGTCAAACCTTACAAAGAGACTCTGGCAGGTCAACCTACCAGAAAACCAGATGCCATCATAGTCAACAATGAAGAATATGAAGAACATGAAGTGGACTACATTGTCACCTCTCAACTAAAAAATCGGAAATTGGAGTACCTTGTCCACTGGAAGGGATGGGAAGAATCAGACCACACTTGGGAGCCCGCTGACCATCTCAAAAATGCACCCAAAGTGGTCAAAACCTTCCACCAAGCCCACCCATCTGCCCCCAGAAAACTCCATGGACTCTCCATTATGGAATTCAATTCCCTCTTTTCCGATTACTCTATCGATTTTCACTCTCGTTCTTCCCTCACTCATCTAGACTATGAAGCATAAAAAAGTTCTCTCCTCGTTGGGACGACTCAGACCTTAGAAGGGGTAATGTTATGATTCCATCATTCTTCATCAAACTTTTTACTTAACGAACCACTTTGCTATGCCCAGCCCTCGAAGGCGAGCACTAACATGTAATTCTTGTCACGTGACTCATTCACACAATCATGTGACATTCCCCTTTTGGTATGCTCCTATGTCAGTATAAACTTCTTTCAGCCATGTGATCTGACACACATGACCACCCCAGCACTTGCCGATTGGCCGATACCTTATCTTCTGCTCTTCTTTTGCCATTGGCCTGGCACTCTTCTTATCTTCTCTTCCCATTGACTCATAGACACTTACTCGAAGATACGCGATCCTCGCATCATATGATTCCCTTATTCTTTTTCTCATTGAACGATTATGATATGCACCGCCTGGTCCGTGCACGATAGCTCACAGTATTTAAACCCATGTACTTAGTTGACTGGTTTCCCCAGTCTTATCTACTTGATCATTCTTCCAAGGGAGTGATTTAAGGATATTCTCCTCATCTTACTTGGATTATACTCTTATCAACAATTCTCTTTTCCATTGCACGACATCAAGATCTGACTTTGCGTTGATCTGTACTCTAGACTTTGAGTCAGAGTAGACTAGAGGACTTCATGTCCCTTGTTGCCAAAATACCACCTCTACACAACTTTCAGGCTTTGCTTGTCGCTGCGTTCATTGCTGGGAAACCCTTAGAACCTGGTGTGCTCATCCTTATCTCCTCTTCTGTTTGTTTGAGTGACGCTTTGCATCAAAAAGTGTATCAAAATAGTGTAGTAAAAGTGTACAAAAAAAGCGTACAAAAGCATACTAAAAGTGTATCAAAGAAGTGTACTGAAAGTGTACAAAAATAGTGTACAAAAGTGTATCAAAGAAATGTACTGAAAGTGTACAAAAAAAGCGTACAAAAGTGTACTAAAAGTGTATCAGAAAAGTGTAGTAAAGGTGTACAAAAAAAGCGTACAAAAGTGTACTAAAAGTGTATCAGAAAAGTGTAGTAAAGGTGTACAAAAAAAGCGTACAAAAGTGTACTAAAAGTGTATCAGAAAAGTGTACTAAATGTGTACCAAAAAAGCGTACAAAAGTATAGTAGATGTGTACTAAAAAGTGTACTAAAAGTGTAATAAAAAAGCGTACAAAAGTGTAATAGAAGTGTAGTAGAAGTGTACTAAAAGTGTATGAAAAAAGTGTACTAAAAGTGTACAAAAAAAAGCGTACCAAAG
>JBBPMU010001041.1:0-11140 GCA_038090475.1 Wakefieldia striispora | reverse complement strand
GCAGGAAGGACAGGAGAAATCGTCACCACCACCGCCCTCATCGACTCCGGTGCCACCGGATCATTCATTGACCAAGACTTTGCCATACAGAACCATATTCCCCTCGTCTGACTCACCAAACCTATCGGAGCCAAGAACATAGATGGAACCAAGAACAAAGCAGGAGAAATCCGCCACAAGGTATTCATTACCCTATGCTACGCTGACACAGAACACCAACAGGAACTAATGGTGATCAACTGTGGATCCCAAAATGTCATTTTGGGAATGCCGTGGCTAACAAAGGTAAACCCGCGGATTGACTGGACCAACCGGACCATCGAATTCGACCACGGAACCAAGGTCCATCGACACGATGACCCACTAAGGGAAGCGCAAGCCTACCTTATTCGTTTTATCGACAAAAACCCAGATCATGTGACCAAGGCCAACTACGACGCCAGGCAGCAAGCCATTAAACGGCGTTTCCAATGAAAAGCACAAGAAGCAGGACTCCTACCGAAGGTGATCCGGAAGGTAACTTTATCAACCACTATTGCCGCACAAAAGAAGGCCCCGCAGGTAGCGCTGCCCGATGCGTTCAAGGACTTCAAAAAGGTATTCGAGGAACCTGAAGAAGGTTTTATTCCTCCGTCCCGGGACTTCGACCATGCCATTGAACTTAAAGACTCGTTTGTCCTGTGAAAAGCAAAACCGTACTCCCTCAACCCCGCCGAAACGACCGCCTGCAAGGAGTTCATCGACGAGCACCTAGCTAAGGGAACTATTCGCCATTCCAAATCTCCTCAGGCCGCCCCCTTCTTCTTCATAGCCAAGAAGGACGGAAAGCTCCGACCCTGCCAGGACTACCGCTACCTCAACGAGCATACCATCAAGAATGCCTATCCCCTTCTGCTTATCCCGGACCTTATGGACAAGCTTCGCGGATCCAACATCTTTACCAAGATGGATGTTCACTGGGGATTTAACAACATCCGCATCAAGGACGGCGACCAATGGAAGGCAGCATTCATCACCCCATTTGGACTTTTCGAACTGCTCATCATGTTCTTTGGAATGTGCAATGGACCCCCCACCTTCCAGGCGTTTATGGACCACTACTTCAGGGATATGATGGCCGAAGGATGGCTCATCATCTATATGGATGATCTCCTTATCCACACGAAGGACGATCAAGACTTACACGACACACAAACCCGCCGCGTATTGGAATGAATGGCAGAACTCTGCTTACATCTCAAGCTCGAGAAGTGCTCCTTCTCTCAGAAATCTGTCGATTTTCTAGGAATGATTATCGCTGAGGGCGAAATCCACATGGACCCGACCAAACTCTCCGCCATCAGGACTTGGGTTCCCCCTACCTCTGTCAAAGGCGTCAGATCGTTTCTTGGTTTCTGCAATTTCTACAGGAAATTTATCGCCAACTTCTCCGCCATCGCTGCCCCCCTTATTGCCCTTACCCGAAAATCTGCCGCTTGGGACTGGGGATTCGAGCAGAAGAAGGCCTTCCTCTCCCTCAAGAACAAGTTTCTCACCCTGCCTGTCCTCTCCATGCCAGACCCGCAGCGTCCGTTCACCATCATGACCGATGCCTCTCTCACTGGTGCAGGCACTGTCCTTATGCAGAAGGATGTCAACGGAGATCTTCACCTGTGTTTGTACTTCTCATGCACGTTTTCCCCCACCGAGCGCAACTACGACATCTATGATCAGGAGTTACTTGCCGTCATCAAGGCCCTTGAAGAATGGCACCAATATCTTAGTGGTACCCCCCATCCGGTCACCATCATCACCGACCACAAGAATTTGGCCTACTTCAAACAACCTCGTAAACTCACCCGTTGCCATGCTCGCTGGATGCTCTTTCTCCAGGACTTCGACATCTTTTATGACACTCGTCCCGGATCCTACATGGGCCCTGCCGACGCCCTTTCTCACAAGGACTTCGTGGACACTTCGGAAGACAACCAGGACGTCACCCTCCTTGACCCCGAACTAGTGTTGCCGCGGCTGACGAGCCGCACTGCCAAAATCGGCTCAGCTCTCACGATTTTGGCAGTGCGGCTCGTCAGCCACAGCAACACTACCCCGAACACTTCATTAATACCATTGACACCAATCTGGTGACCAAAATTGCTGAATCCACCACCGACGACCCTATCGTTCAGAAGGTGCTGCTTGCACTACAGAATGGTAGCTCCCTATTCCCCTGCGCCTCTCCCACAGATTGGGAATTTCACGAAGGCTCCCTTTTCTTCCAAGGTCGCCTCTATATTCCGGACGCTGCTCGGAAAGAGCTTGTCGCTTCCATCCACGACTCCCCTGCCACCGGCCATCCAGGTTACTTTTGTCTCTTGCACCTCCTTCGCCAGGATTATTGGTGGCCTGGTATGGCTACCTTCGCCCACAAATTTATCGCTGGCTGTGCCACTTGCCAAGCGAACAAGGTCATCACCCACCCTACTACCCCCCCCGCTTTCCCCCATTCCGTCTAAGGCCACTCGCCCGTTCCAGCAAATATCCGTCGACCTTATCACTGACCTTCCCCCGTCTGAGGGTCATGATTCTATTATGGTTGTGGTCGACCATGGTCTTACTAAGGGGGTGATTTATATTCCTTGCTCGAAAACTATCTCTGCTGAAGGGGTAGCCTCACTGTTTTTCTCTCAAGTCTTCCCTCATTTCGGGCTTCACGACAAGCTTATCTCAGACCGTGGTCCCCAATTCGCCTCCACGTTCGCTAGGGAACTAGCCCAACTCTTAAACTACGACCTCGCCCTCTCATCCGCCTACCACCCTCAAACGGACGGTGAAACTGAACGAGTCAATCAAGAGCTCGAAACTTATCTTCGGATCTTTTGCGAAGGAAAACCCACTACCTGGGCTTCTCTCCTTCCTATGGCCGAATTCTCCCACAACTCCAACGTCCACTCTGTAACCAACCAATCCCCATTTTCCCTCATGTACAGCTATGAACCCCGTGCATACCCCTTGCTCTCACGAACCACTTTCGTTCCGGCCGCCGAGCATCGCCTTACCAAACTAGACGAAGCCCGAACAGAAGCCCTCGCTGCCCATCAGAAGGCACAGGACGATATGAAATCCCACATCACCCCAAGTTTACCCCTTGGAAAGTCGGTCAGAAGGTCTGGCTCGACAACAAGAATCTAAAACTTGGCTACCACTCTCGAAAACTCTCCCCTCGACGAGAGGGACCCTTCGAAATCACTCAGGTACTCTCGCCGGTCTCTTACCGACTCAAACTTCCTCCCACCTGGAAGATACACAACGTCTTCCACGCTTCCATTCTCTACCCTTATCAGGAAACCGATGAACACGGCCCTTCGTTCTCACGCCCACCACCGGATCTTCTCGGATCAGAAGAAGAGTACAAAGTCAAAGCTATCGTGGGACATCAGGGTTCCACTCAGAATCCGCAGTTCCTTATCAAATGGAAAGGCTATCCTTCCTCCGACAACACGTGGGAACCGCCATCCAATTTGGTACACGCCAAGACTATCCTCGACTTATATAAAGCCTCTCGCCTCAAGGCTTTCCCTCCACCTCGCCGTCCCCCTACATGACCGAAATCACCCTTCCTCTCATCATTTTCCTCGTCTTCTCCACCCTCACTGTCCTCTTCTTCTACTGCATCTTCACCCTCGCCCTCAAAGTCCAATATTCCCGCGATTCCCTCTTCTTCGTCACCCACATCACCCCTCATGGCATCTCCGCCGGAATCGTCTCCCCCCACGACGTCACCACCCCCGTCCTCCGCTATTCCACAGGCGCGACCTACTCTGGCTGGTCAGCTGAGGCGGATGGTTGGAACAATTCTTGAGTCATTCCATTCGCGTCCCTCTTCCTCTCACATCTCTCTCTCTCCCTCTCCCTCTATGACAGACATCCCTCAGGTGTACTTGGACATTCCCCTCGACGCCTTACTCCGTACTCTCGACCCCGTCCCAATTTTCCTAGGCAGACTTCCACGTTTCCATCGAAACGTATTCTATGCCTCCATCATCACTTCACCCCCACTCGCTCTCCCGCTCACGGACCTCCCCGTATCCTCTTCATCCCGAACGACCATCATCCCATTCCTCCTCCAGGCATTCAGAAACACGATCCTCACGTCAGAGATCCAACAACAGTCTCCTATCCAACTCGGAGAATCTTGGGCGGTGGCCCTCTCCTATTCCATACAGGGTACCGGAGGGATTATACTCGATGCCCTTGACCACGTTGGCTTCGGAACCATCATTCACCTCCTCCCTGCCCACCATGTCCAACCCCTCCTTCGGACCACCCTCATCAGCCTCTCTCCTCTCCAGCAACAGGACTATCTCACTTCCTCCGAGCTCCCTTCGAACCACCCTCTGGGACGAACTACACGTCTCTACCCCACTACCAGAGCTCCTCTACCTGCCCCCATCCCAAACTACCCCATCCGACCTGATGAGCTGGACCTCACTTCCTTACCCTCTCCTGATGCCGCCCCTCCCCCATATTCTTCCAACCATCAACCTCTTCCCCGACGACTCACGCCTGGACCGAATGTGTCCAATCTGGGATCTACTGGATCTGGACCAAGTGTTCAGCCATCCTCTCCAGTTGTCGAACTCGACCTTAACGAGGTTAGAGAATTTCTCACAACCCTCGCTGAACTCATGGAGCTGGTCTCCTCCCCCTCCCAATCCCTGGTCCCCGTCCCCCCTCCTGTCCCCCGACGAGTTTCTCACCTCCGTTCTTGCTATCGTTGCGGGTCTACCGGCCACCTCCAACCTGGATGCCCCCACTACTGATGCACCCACTGCCTCTGAACATCCCCTGGACATTTCTCACGAAACTGCCCAGTCGACAGACAACGTCATCCCCACCGGACCTGATGATTTATTAATGATGATGCTCTCCCAGACTTCGACAACGAGCACATCTGATGATAATGATTCGGTGAATCATTCTTCCGATGAGGGAGCTAATGTTACAGATTTTGAAGATACCTGGGAACGTGATGTCGAAATCATCTGGAGACAACTCTACGGTGAAGAAGCAACAGACATGGATACGTTTTTCTTTCCTACTCATTCTTATGATCGCTATTGGTTTGACCTTTCTTCCACGGCATATAGAGACCTCACTTGGGAGATCATCAACAGTGGTCAATACGACCCTCTGTTCCATGACTTCTAAGCTTATCTTCAGACTTCACATGGGAACACCGCCGTTTCCCACGTTTACGGATGCCCCCGGACTTCTGACTCACTTCTACTGGGAAGTCCCATTTATTCTCTTTCCTCTTTTACTTAGCGGCTCTCTGCTTTCCCTTCTTGGACACAGACCTCTGCTTTCCTTTCTTGGACACGGAACCCCACATTTCCTTTTATGCGTATGTTTCCTTTTATGCGTCCTTCGTTGATTTCCTTTTATGATACACGTGACGCGACGTGTCTTGTTGATTCCCTTTCTTGTCTATTTTCCTTTGTTTGTACATCTCAGTATAAATACCCGCCGATGTACTAGAATAGCTCTTCAGCTAATTCTACGCACTTCTGCTCTGCAAAGTCTTTGCTCCTGAAGAAGGTCGCTCGACTTACCTCCTGCGCTAAGCCCTTCCAGTCTCTGTCTCTCTTCGCTGACGGGCTTCTCTCTTACAAGCGATAGCCAATACTCTGCTCCTAGTCGTCACTGACACTACGAGTACGAAAGGACCTCGAGTGAAGTCTTTGTTCTGCACCCGCGTAACAGTTCCAATGTAGTTACTGTTTTAAATTGGCCATATCTCCACAGCCACCAGGTCAAATCACATGATCCAAGTACCTGTAGGTAGCCAGGAGTGTGTACCAGCATTCGTCTCACCAATGCTAAGCGATATTCCCATGGATGCATGCAGTGTGCTTCACACACTGGATTATTGTCAAACATTGGAATGGTTTTGGGAGTCACTGTAGATAAAAGCAAGAGTTTGGTAGGTGTAAGAATGTATCCAGTAGCCCCTCAGAATGTCCTAAGGGGGTCCAGCCTAAAAGAAAAATACCTGGGCGATATTATTCCAAATAGCTAAGACTGGGGTTTCCAGTCGAAGCTCTAGCTACTTAAATAGTGTCTGGCAACTAAGTGCACACAGACCACATACATGAAAGGTAATACTAAATATAGTAAGTGTTCATCAGGTGTGAGACCTGATAATCCTTCTATAGTAATGTTTGTCCAATGGAAATATATCATGAGTCAAAAGATATGAGTAAATGCACTGCTCTCCATGGCACATGCCTTCCGATATGATCATGATCAGGTAACTTCGTAAGAGAAAATGACAAGAGAGAGATAAGAGGAAATCACGTGTCCATGGGATGGGAATCCCAGATCGAAGTCCAAATGTTTAAATGTGTCAAATGGGTATACAGTGAGGTTAAAGAAAGCGGCTACCATGGAGAAGTCTGAAGGGGCCTGATAGCCAATTGGCAAATGCCACAAAGTGGTCACGTGTGTCAGATCACATGACAGAAGGAAATTATACTGATACAAGAGCATACCAAAAGGGAAACATCACGTGATTTATGGTCACATGATAATGAAATACATGTGGGCAGCTTTCTTCAATCGGATTGCCATAGTAAGGATTGTCTGTTGGTAAAAGTTTTTAAATAAATATGCATCCATGTTCAGAGTTCGAAATAGGTTTTGTAACAACACAACTATGTGACCATGTTATTATGCCTTGTTTGTACCTTGTACTGTAAATACCCCACACTGTAATAGTTAGCTCCCTAGCTAATTCTATGCACTTCTGCCTGCAAAGACTTTGCTCCTCAAGAGTTGCTCACCTCAACAGCATGCCACCAGCCTCTCTGAGTCTCAGCTTTATGGACTAGGACTTCTCCCCAACAGGTGATAGTCAATACTCTACTCCAGGTCCACTGCCTAGTACCCTGAGCATGATAAGGATCAGTGAGCAATGTCTTTGATCCACACACACATAACATGCATGAGCACTAGGATGCACCTGAATGAGCAGAGAAGCTCAAATCTGCTAGATTGATGAAGGATGATAGTGTTATGCACACCAAGTTACTAGAATGTCCCTTTGAAGCTTGAGACCTGGCATCTAGAGCCATCAGGGCCATAGAATTCACTGGTTCCTTTGCAGTGGCACTCATGAGCTTGGATACCTTATTGGACTGCTGCATTTGGATACACTCAATGCTTTCCAGTTGAACCTTCTGTCCACCCCTTCCAATATTTGATCTGGAAGATCTACAAGGAGCAGTGTCCAAGCCTATGTGTGACAGCCATTCATTACTCTCATAGAACTCAGAAAAACTATTGCTGGTTACCTACATCAGAAGTGATCACTTTTGCTTTTTTACAAGTATCAACAGCCTCTAAGTCATGAGTGTCTTCACTGAATGTTTGAGATGGGCATTTCTGCTTTGAGGTCTGTTTTGCCATTGTGAATGAGATAATGATGAGAAGGGGTCAGGCAAACAAGGTGGGTGGAAGGAATACCAATGGGGGTGTGAGTAGGCACTACACTGGTTCAATGGCCAATTTATGTAGTCATCACCAAAGATGCAATGAGTTATCAGAACACATTAGATTGCAAAAGCAGTAAGCTGACCTCTGAAGTTTACCAGTGCCAAAGTCTACATCACCTTGTGACATAGGGTCAATTGGCATCACTGAGCATGAGGTTGAAGCACAACTTGAATCCTGGACTTTTGCATTAGTTTCAGCAAGTTGGGACTTGCTGTTACAATCATGATATGTTCCCTCTATTTTTCCCTATTTTTCCTAATCATTTGAGCCCTCTACAAGCCTAACATCTCTGTTCGCATAATTAGCCCCTATCTCCCTTATACTTGCAACCAGACCTCTAGATCTAGACACAGCCTAGACCCTCAAACCCTTAAACCAGTCTAGACCCAACTGTCACCCCATCTCTACACATGTTTCCCTCATGTCCACCCTATCCCCTGACATGACTCACCTTGACTCATTACCCCCTACCCTGTTTCACTTTGACATGCCTCATGCCTACAACACCCTTTACCCTAAGGCTATGCTTATCTATGACTCAGTATGACTCACATTCCACCAATAGCATTACTACCTCTTATCTAGGCTATGCACAGAGTGATTAATGTCATAGGTTAGAACATGATAGAACATTCCATAGCATAGCATATCTTTAGATCTACCATACACTTGTACAAACAGTAGAATAGTATATAAGGGACACCCCCAGCTCACAGAAGGACCCAGTCTTGTCCTTCTGGAGATTCCCCAAGCCTCTCTAGTTGCTTGATTCACCCTTATTGTCCTTCTGCTTGAATAGCCTTAACCTGTAAAGGTTTGGTTGTTTCACTTGCAATGTTTTGGGTGTGACATTGTGACATCATGTGACCTCTAAGCCAGTACATTACAATTCAAATGTCTAATAAGGACAGGGTACTTGAGATTATACAAACAGAGAATCAGATCTACTAAGTCCAATTAGACATATTACATGAGTGGCCAGGAGGCTAGGGGATTTATCAGTGAATTTGCTTTGAAGTGCACACCACATTGGCTTAGTGTTGCCTCAGCTTGAAGCTGGCATTTTTTATCTCACCCATTTTATTGTCAATTGCTATTGTATCAAGGTCAACATGTAGCCTTTAGTGGTAGTTATCACTCCTTAAACGTTTGTAGAGATTGCCCCAGTCACTCTTGAGTTATGCCATTAAGCTGTTCTACAGCTTGAACAAAGCCAACACTAACATAACTCAATTATATGCAATATTGTGACCTATTGGCTGAATCAAATTGCAAAATTCTTTTTTCAGGTGGTAGATATAAACACAGGCTATAATTCATCTACTGACACTTTACATTTTTATGAAGAAATGAATATGCTACATTCAAAAAGCTGGGAGAAAGCTGAGAAAAGCCAGAAGCTGAGCTGAGGCAACACTACATGATTGGCTTGCATCTTATGCTTCTGAGCCCTTGTGTTGACCCCCAAAGTTTCTCAAGAACACTCTGCTGGAGTGACACCTGCACCTGACACTGGCTCCTGAACATCAAAAAATGCATTGAGAAGAATTTCTCTGAGAGTGTCATGACTCATGAGTGGGTGGTGTCTGACCCAGACCCAGATGGCTGTAAATAATTCTGGTATAAAGTTGTTGAACACAAGGTTTGAGGGCTTGAAAGCAGGGAGTGAAATGATTGACAGTAATTTGGGTGAGCACCTTGCCATTCTTCTTCATCCAGAGAGAAACCACATCAGTGGGTGATTTGCAGCTGACCCAGCTTTTCAAGAATGTGGTGTGAGCAGAGAGTGGCTTCTCTCCCAGTGCTGTGTAGAGAACACAGATCCAGATGAGGATGTAAACAAGGGATTTGAGATCATGTTCAGGTTTGTGAGTAATATTGTAAGTTTGGGACCTGAAAGCACACAATATGTCAAGTGCCATAAAGGGTATTGTGCCCTGTGTTAGTGTGCTATTAAGCTTGACATGGTGATGCACAAGTGGTGAGAAATGTACCATTCATTCATCATCAGACACAGATGATTCTCTTTCCATGAACTTTGCATAATTGAAGTCAATTAAAAGACCATGGCAATAACTCTGTTCTTGCAATATTTTCTCTTTCTCTCTATGAGGTGGTTCAGAATGTTTGGATTCTTCAATGCATATACCAATTCTTCATGACCCTAGTAATTGAACATGTACATCAACAGATTCCTGATGCTGACATCACAATGGAGGATGCTGCATTCAAGGACAAGCAGCTCATGAACTGTTACATACTAGGTCAGCATTGTAATTCATGCAACCCTGATTGATAGTACTGACTGTCAATAATATTGATGAAGACACCGATCAGTTCTCAGATACAAGAGAACATATCTAGTAGGAAACCATGGGGCTCAAGAAGCAAACTGTTGTGCAACGACACTCAAACAACCAAAAGAGGAGAGGAGAGATAACGCACTGGGTTCTAAGGGAGCTCCAGCAATGAACATGGTGAGGAGCGAAAGATGAAAGTCGTGGAGAGGTGGAATGATGATGTAGTGAGATCCAAGTAGAGTGGGGAGCTATCCTTAATTCACACCCTTGGAAGTATGAACAAGTAGATAAGACTGGAGTTACCAGTCGCAAAGGGAGCTACTTAAATACATCAGAGTATCATGCACGGACCATGCAGTGCATATCCTAATCCAGTAAATGTCAAATGGCATGAGGAGAGAAAATACGAAAGTGGTAGTCATGTGATACGAGGATCGCATATCTTGAGTCATTGTCTATGAGTCAATGAGAAAAGAAGAAAAGGAGGGTGCCAGGCCAATGGTGAAAGAAGAGCAGAAGATAAGGTATCGGCCAATTGGCAAATGCCGTGAGTGGTCACGTGTGTCAGATCATGTGACAGAATGAAGTTTATACTGACATAGGAGTGTACCAAAAGAGGAACGTCACATGATCATGTGAATGAGTCACGTGACTTGAAATACATGTTGGTGCTCACCTTTGAGGGCTGAGCATAGCGAAAGGGTTCGTTAAGTAAAAAGTTCAATGAAGAATGATGTGATCATAACACAAACAGCAATGAATGTGAACCTCTGGGGTCTTGCCCCCAGAGTATAGATAATTGGGGCAGTGCAAGGTGGTAAAGTCTTCTACCCCATTTATAATAACAGTGTATGCTTTAATGAGCACAGGGAGCCTATGCACCAAACCCTTTTCTTTTATTTGTTCCAACATCTGCTCCTTGATTGTGGCTCACCTGATACAAGACCAGAAAATCTTGATGATGTACTCCTTGGAGGAACCAGCCTTCTTGATGGTGAAGCAAAGGGTGCCCCTCCCACATAGGGAACTGCATGGGTATGGCAACCCGTGATGGGTTGCGGGTACGGGTGTCCGCAGGTACGAGTACGGGTTGCCATATATGGACCCGTGAACCCATGACCCACGGGTACAAACCCGTGCTCAATACCCGTGCTCCTCCAACCTCATACCTTGTCACCATGGCTGCCATTTAATTGTGGCTTCAGGGCCATGCAAAGTGGATCACATGTAATCCACTTCGCATGGCTTTGGGGCTGCGCTTCCACCTCAAAACTCCCCAACTTCACCCTCCTCCTACCTCTTTG
>JBBPMU010001040.1:0-11170 GCA_038090475.1 Wakefieldia striispora | reverse complement strand
AGTAATACATATCCTTATCGTCCAATGGTAAAAAGGACTCTTATCTCACTATCATCTGAAATGAATAATATGATAGTGACTCACCTCAGTTCTAGAACTGCTCTAGAACCGGTATCAATCTAGATGTGAATCTAGAATGGTCTAGACCATATGACATATGAATGATGAAGTCTGAAGTTAGAAATGTCATATGTCCGATATGAGATCTTCATCGAAGTCTCATCTCTCAACAACGTCACCCCCAATGGCATCTCTGTCGGAATCATCTCCCCCCACGATGTCACCACCCCTGTCCTCCGTTACTCCACCGGCGCCACCTACTCTGGCTGGACGGCTGAGGCGGACGGTTGGAACGATTCTTGAGTCATTCCACTCCCATTCTTCTTCTCACTCCTCTCTTTCTATGCCAGTTACCACTCCTGCTTCCCCCACGGCGTACTTGGAGATTCCCCTCGACACCCTACTCTCTACTCTCAACCCAGTTCCCATTTTCCTAGATAGACTTCCACGTTTCCATTGAAACGTCCTCTATGCCGCGGTCATCTCCTCACCACCACTCTCCATCCCACTCTCAAACCTTCCCCTATCCTCTCAATCGTCGGCGACTATCCCCATCCTCATCCAGGCATTCCGAAACACCCTTCTCTCGTCGGAGATCCAACAACGTTCCCCAATCCAACTTGGAGAATCATGGGTGGCGGCCCTCGCCTATTCCATCCAGGGTACCAGAGGCATCATACTCGATGTGTTGGACCATGTTGGATTCGGACTATTCCTATCCTCCCTTCCCGCCAACCACATCCAACCCCTCCTCCAAACCACTCTCATCAGTCTCTCTCCTCTCCAACGACAGGATTATCTCTCATCCAATGAGCTCGGAGCGCTCCACCCTATCGCACGAGCTACCCGTATTTACCCCACTACCCGACCTCCTCTACCCACACCCATCCCCACCTACCCATTTAGACCTGATGAGCTGGACTCGGCTACCCTACCCTCTCTTGATGCCGCCCCTCCCCCATATTCTACCAACAGCCAACCTCTTCCCCGACGACCCACACCTGGACTCAATGCGACCCATTTGGGATCTCCTGGATCCGGAACACGTGTTCAGCCATCCACTCCGGTTGTCGAACTCGACCTTAACAAGGTTAGAGAATTTCTCACAACTCTCGCTGAACTTACGGAGCCAGTCTCCTCCCCCTCCCAATCCCCGGTCCCGGTCCCCCCTCCCATCCCCCGACGAGTTCCTCGACACCGTACTTGCTATCATTGCAGGTCTACCAGACACCTCCAACCCAGATGCCCCCACTATCGATGCACCCACTGCCTTCGAACCTCCCCTGGACATTTCTCCCGAAACTGCCCAGTCAACCGTCAACACCACCCTCTCTGGACCCGATGATTTATTGATGATGATGCTGTCCCAGACTTCGACAACGAGCACATCTGATGATAATGATTTGGTGAATCATTCTTCCGACAGGGGAGCTAATGTTACAGATTTTGAAGATACTTGGGAACGAGACATCGAAATCATTTGGAGACAACTCTCTGGTGAAGAACCAACGGACATGGATACGTTTTTCCTTCCTACTCATTCTTATGATCGCTATTGGTTTGACCTTTCCTCCACGGTGTATAGAGACCTCATTTGGGAGATCATTGACAGTGGTCAATACGACCCTCTGTTCCATGACTTCTAGGATATCCTTCAGACTTCACACAGGAACACCACCGTTTCCCACGTTTACGGATACCCCCGGACTTCTGACTCATTTCTACCGGGACGTCCATTTATTCCTTTTCCCTTTATACTTAGTGGCTCTCTGCTTCCTCATTTGGACATGGACCTCCGATTTCTTTTCTTGGACACGGGACCCCGCATTTCCTTTTATGTGTACGTTTCCTTTTACGCGTCCTTCATTGATTCCCTTTTACTATACACGCGACGCGACGCGTCTTGTTGATTTCCTTTCTGGACTATTTTCCTTTGTTTGTACCTCTTAGTATAAATACCCGCCGCTGTAGTAGAATAGCTCTTCAGCTAATTCTACACACTTCTGCCTGCAAAGTCTTCACTCCTGTAAAGGTCGCTCGACTTACCTCCTGCACTAAGCCCTTTCAGCTCTCTGTCTTGTTCGCTAACGGGCTTCTCTCTTACGAGCGATAGCCATATACTCTGCTCCTAGTTGTCGCTGACACTACGAGTACGAAAGGATCACAAGTGAAGTCTTTGTTCCGCACCCGCATAACAAGGAGGAGCCAATAGCAAAAGAAGAGCAGAAGTGTTACATGTGTGTGGAACAAAGACTTCACTCGAGGTCCTTTCTTACTTGTAGTGTCGGCAACAACTAGGAGCAGAGTATTGGCTATTGCTCATGAGAGAGAAGCCCTGATGAGTAAAGAGAGATGGAGAACTAGAAGGGCTTAGCACAGGTGTTAAGTCAAGCGACCTTCCTTGGGAGTGAAGACTTTGCAGGCAGAAATGCATAGAATTAGCTGAGGAGCTATCTACTACAAGTCGACCCTTTATATACTAGGGGGGTTACCATAAAGGGACAATGCATAAAAGGGAATCAACAAGATGCGTTGCATCATGTGTATCATAAAAGGAAATCAACGAAGGACGTGTAAAAGGAAATGTATGTGTATAAGGAAATGTGGAGTCCCATGTCCAAGAAAGGAATTGGAGTACCATGTCCATAAGGAGAAACGGAGTTCCGCTAAGTAAAAGAGGAAAGAGATAAATGGGACTTCCCGAATGAAACGAGGCAGAATATCAGGGGCATCCATAAACATGGGAAACAGTGGTGTTCCTGTTATGAAATCATAACTTTTTCCTTGAACAAGATGCTTTACTTATTACTTCCTTTTACCTTGAACAGACTTCCTCCTACTCACTACAGGGCATCCTCGAAGACCTCTGCCAACATGTATTTCGAACCACATGACTTCACGTGACCTTTTGGTATGCTCTTGCCACAGTATAATTTCCTTCATCACGTGATCTGTGGCACATGATCACTCAGCGGCACTTGCCGATTCCTGACAGACGGGACACTTCCATGGCAGTATATAAATTCCTTTCAGTCCACATGATCTGCCACACATGAGATGACCTTTGGCCTACTTAGGTCAGCCGGACATTGGACCGGAGATTCTGGATCTAGACTTTGGGGCTTATCTTTTGACCGTTACCCCGTGGATACTCAGACAACGTTTCACTCTTCCTTTTCATTTCCATTTATCGTTTCCCAGGAGATTCCCGATCGTGATCATATCGGATGGCACTTGCCATGGAGAGCGGTGCAGTTTTCCCTTCTTATCTTTCTCTTACTCATGGACTATGACTCAGGATACGTTCCTATTGGAACATGATGTGTACTTTTACTATAGATGGTATTTGCACAGCTTGGTCTGTGCACAGACTCTTACTGTATAAATACTGTAGAGGATTCGACTGGTAACCCCAGTCTTATCCATTTGACCATAGTTCCCAAGGACTTTGGTTTTAGGTTTACTCCCCGCTCCGCAGGTACTTGGATTACCCTCTACCTTTTCTTGCTATCAATTCATTCACCTTCTCTCTTCTACTTGTTCGACTTGAAAGATGATTCCCCTATCGATAAAGGGAAGTTCTTGCCACAAGGACTTAGCACAAAAACTGATATAACCTTAGCCTCAGGGTTAGGGTTACGATTCAACCTTCGAAGTTTCCATCTCGTTTCAGTTCCCGTGTGAAGTCTGAAGGAATCCTCAGAAGTCATGAATAATAGGGTCATATTGACCACTATTGATGATCTCCCAAGTAAGGTCTCTATATGCTGTGGAAGAAAGATCAAACCAGTAATGATCATAGGAATGAGTAGGAAGGAAAAATGTATCCATGTCCATATCATCTTCACCAGCCTGAGAGTTGTCTCCAAATGATTTCAATGTCACATTCCCTGGTATCTTCGAAATCTGTAACATTAGCTCCCCTGTCAGAAGAATGATTCACCGAATCATTATCATCAGACATGCTTGTCGTCAAAGTCTGGGAGAGCATTATCATCAATAAATTGTTGGGTCTGGAGAGGGTGTCGTGCTCGGTTGACAGGGCAGTTCCTGGAGAAGTGGCCAGGGGAGGATCAGAGGCAGTGGGTGCACCTATAATAGGGGCATCCGACCTGAAGGTGGCCATAGGATCCGCAATGATAGCAAGAACGGTGGCAAGGAACTTGTTGGCAGATGGGAGGGGGGACGGGGAGCAGGATGGGGGACTTGGAGGAGGAGGAGCGTGGCTCAGTGAGTTCAGCGAGGGTGGTGAGAAATTCTCTAACCTCCCCAAGGTCGAGTGGATGAGTGGATGAGCAAAGACGTGTTCTGGGTCCAGCAGGTCCCAGATGGGTCGCATCGACTCCAGGTGTGGTTCATCAGGGAACAGGTTGGTGGTTGGGAGAATATGGGGGAGGGGCAGCATCAAAAGAGGGTACGGAAGGGGGGTCCAACTCATCAGGTCAGATAGGGTAGGTAGGGACAGGGGCAGGTAATAGAGGTCAGGCAACGGGGTAGAGACGAGTGGTCCGTCCCAGAGGGTTTCTCTGAGGGAGCTCATTGGGTGCGAGATAGTCCCATCACTGGAGAGGAGAGAGGCTGATGAGTGTGGTGCGGAGGAGTGGTTGAACATTGGTTGGAGGAAGGGTGGGGACAAAAACCTCAAATCCAATGTGGTCAAGGGTGTCGAGTATAATCCCTCCGGTGCCCTGTAAAGAATAGGAGAGGGCCACTGCCCAAGATTCTCCGAGTTGGATCAGTGACCATTGTTGGATCTCCGACGAGAGGATTGAGTTTCTGAATGCCTGGAGGAGGAGGGGGATGATGGTCAATTGAGAGGATAGGGGAAGGTTCGTGAGGTGGGGAGCGAGTGGTGGTGACAAGATGATCGCGGCATAGAGGACGTTTTGATGGAAACATGGTAGTCTATCTAAAAAAATGGGAATGGGGTCCAAGGTAGAAAGTAAGGCATCTAGGGGTATGTCCAAGTATGCTGGGGGAGAGATAGGAGGGGTTACTGGCATAGAAGAGGAGGAAGGTGAGGAAGTTTGGGAATTAGAACAGAGAGACTCAAGAATTGTTCCAACCATCCACCTCAGCCATCCAGCCAGAGTAGGTTGTGCTGGTGGAATAGTGGAGGATGGGGGTAGTGACATCATGGGGGGAGACGATTCCAACAGAGATTCTGTGGGGGGTGACATGGAGAACGAAGAAGAGGGCATTGCGAGAGTACTGAAGTTTGAGGGCGATGGTGAAGATGAAGTAAAAGAAACAGAGGGTGAGGGTGGAGATGATGATGAAGATGACAAGTGGAAAGGTAATCTTGATCATTGAGGAGGGGAGTGAGATGGGGGGAAAACCTTGGGACGGGAGGCTTTATATAGGTTGAGGAGAGTCTTGGCATGTACCAAATTGGATGGGAGTTCCCATGTATTGTTGGACAATGGATAGCCCTTCCATTTGATAAGGAACTGTGGATTCCATGTGGAACCCCAATGTCCCATGATAGCTTCGACTTTGTATTCTTCTTCTGATCTGAGAAGATCTGGTGGTGGGCATGAGAAGGGAGGGCTGTGCTCATCAGTTTCCTGATAAGGGAAGAGGATAGAAGCATGGAAGACGTTGTGTATCTTCCATGTGGGAGGAAGTTTGAGTTGATAGGAGACAGGAGAAATAACTTGTGATTTCGAAGGGGCCTTCATGTCAGGGGGATAGTTTATGGGAGTGGTATCCCAGTTTGAGATTCTTGTTGTTGAGCCAGACTTTCTGTCTGACTTTCCAGGGGGTGAATTTGGTGGTGATGCAGGATTTCATGTCATCCTGAGCCTTTTGGTGGGCAGTGAGGGCTTCCTTTCTGGCTTCGTCTAGTTTGGTGAGGTGCTGCTCAACGGCTGGCATGAAGGTAGTGTGGGAAAGGGGAGGATAAGAGCAGGGTTCATAGCTGTATAGGAGAGAGAATGGAGATTGGTTGGTGACAGAGTGGACGTTGGAGTTGTGAGAGAATTTGGCCATAGGGAGGAGGGATGCCCAGGTGGTAGGTTTTCTTTCGCAAAAGATCCAAAGGTAGGTTTCAAGTTCTTGATTTACTCGTTCAGTTTCGCCATTGGTTTGGGGATGATAAGCGGTGGAAAGGGCAAGGTTGTAATTTAGGAGATGGGCGAGTTCTTTGGCGAATGCGGAGGCAAACTGGGGTCCTCGATCAGAGATCAGCTTGTTGTGGAGGCCGAAACAAGGAAAGACGAGGGAGAAAAACAGAGATGCCACCCCTTCGGCAGAAATTGTTTTTGAGCAAGGGATGTAAATTACCCCCTTAGTAAGACCATGGTCGACCACGACCATAATTGAATCATAGCCATCGGACGGAGGGAGATCGGTGATGAGATCCATGGAGTTCTGCTGGAAAGGACATGTAGCCTTTGAAGAGATCGGGGATAGCAGGGGGGTGGTGGGATGGGTGACAACTTTGTTGGCCTGGCAAGTTGCACAACCAGCAATGAATTTGTGGGTGAAAGTAGCCATGCCAGGCCACCAATAGTCCCATCGGAGAAGATGAAGCAGTCAGAAATAGCCTGGATGTCTGGCGGCAGGGGAGTCATGGATGGACGCTACAAGTTCCTTGCGGGTGGAGTTGGGAATATAGAGGCAGCCTTGGAAGAAGAGAGATCCGTTGTGGAAATCCCAGTCAGAGGGGACTGTATGGGGGAAGAGAGAGCAACCATTTTGGAGTGTGAGAAGGGCTTTCTTGATGATGGGGTCATTCATAGAGGATTCAGTAATCTTGGTAGTGAGGTTGGTGTCGATGGCATTGATAAAGAGCTCTGGGTCAAGTAGTGTGATGTCCTGGTTGTCATCAGATGTATCTACAAAATCTTTTCAGGAGAGGGCATCAGCCAGTCCCATATAGGATCCAGGGCGGGTGTTGTAGAGAATATCAAAGTCTTGCAAGAAGAGCATCCAGTGGGCATGGCAACACATAAGCTTGCGGGGTTCCTTGAAGTAGGATAGGTTCTTGTGATCAGTGATTATAGTGACAGGGTGAGGGGTGCTGCTGAGGTATTGGCACCATTCTTCAAGAGCTTTGATAATGGCAAGAAGTTCCTGGTCATAGATGTCATAGTTCCGCTCTGTTGGGGAAAATGTACAGGAGAAGTAGGAACAGGGTAAAGAGATGGAGCTACCCAACTCTCTAGTCTCTCGTACCAAGGTTACGAGGATCGTGTTATGAACCCTATATTTTGTCCTTGAAAAGATGCTACTTTTACTGACACTTTTAAAAACTTTTATTTAGAAACTACTTTCTTGTGGCGATCCTCGAAGAAAGCCGTCTACATGTATTTCGAAGATCACGTGACTTAATGTCACATGATGTCTCACTTTTGGTACGCTCCTGCAACAGAATAATTTCCTTCGTCACGTGATCTGTTGCACGTGACCACTCTGCGGCACTTGCCAATTTGCCGTCGGTCGAGACCTTCAGACTTATTCCCGGCGGCACCTCTTTGGGAATAACCCCTTTTTCTACTTTTGGACATATTGACGATTTCCCACTTAGTCATTTCTCCTTACGATGTTACCCGATCGTGATCGTATCGGAAGGCACATGCCATAGAGAGCAGTGCATCTTACTCATTTCCTTTGACTCACGATACGTGCTGATCGCACAAGACTTTCCTCTTACGATTACTCGAACATGGTACGATTTCTTTTTACTATACTTGGATACGCATGGCATGGTCCGTGCATGCACTTGTACACTATTTAAGTAGTTGAAGCTTCGACTGGAAACCCCAGTCTTAGCTATTTGGAAATATATCGCCCAGGTATTTTTCTTCTAGGCTGGACCCCCTTAGGATATTCTGAGGGGCTACTGGGTAATTCCTTATCATCATTTACACTCCTAGCCAGAGGATAAAGCGGCGCTCAATCTTTTTAAAACGGACTACGACGATACCCCGTGGAAGGGAAGACTTCGCCTTTGAGGTTTGAGGTTCAACCTTCGACAAACTCTGTCTTGTTTCAATATGCAGCGGGTGGAAGTCCCGGGCAAAGTCGAGGCAGAGGTTATGGTTGAACTGTAAGGAGGAATCACTCACGGTTATAATGATCAAGGAAGTTGAGCTGAGGTGAAGGCAATGGAAGTGCCAGGAATAAATGGCTAGTTCTCTGGTTGAGGGGAATTGCTCTGTGCATCCCCTCTTAAATACATGTGTGAGGTTCTTATCTACCAATAAGAAAGGGGAGATAAGAACAATAAGAGATAAGGATGAGTCATGGGAAATGACTAAAGATACGGTCCCATCATATCGTATGAGTAATATACATCCTTATCGTCCAATGGCATAAAGGACTCTTATCTCACTATCATCTGAAATGAATAATATGATAGTGACTCACCTCAGTTCTAGAACCACTCTAGAACCGGTATCAATCTAGATATGAATCTAGAATGGTCTAGATCATATGATGTATAAAAGACGAAGTCTGAAGTTAGAAACGTCATATGTCTGATATGAGATCTTCATAGAAGTCTCATCTCTCAACACAGGGATGGAGATCCCCATTAACGTCCTTTTGCATTAGTACCACGCCTGCTCCAGTAGGAGATGCATCAGTCATGACTGTAAAAGGCCTCCGGGGTTCTGGCATAGAGAGTACTGGCAAAGAAAGAAACTTTGACTTGAGTTTGTTGAAGGCGTTTTGTTGCTCAAATTTCCATTCCCAAATGGTGGATTTCTTGGTGAGGGCGATAAGAGGGGCAGTGATTGAAACGAGACGGAATCGTCGAAGGTTGAATCCTGAACCTCAAAGGCGAAGTCTTGGGTCCAACCCGTATCGTCAACGAATGTAAAAGAAGAGCGCCGGTTTATCCTCTGGCTAGGAGTGTAGATGAAAATAAGAGTGTTACCCAGTAGCCCCTCAGAAGATCCTAAGGGGGTCCAGCCTAGAAGAAAATATCCTGGGCGAATAAATTCCAAGTAGCTAAGACTGGGGAAACCAGTCTACAATGTATCTACTTAAATAGTGTCTGGCGATATGCGCACAGACCATCCTCTGAAAGAGGGAATACCATCTATAGTATGTGTGTCCATGAGAGTTGTCAGGTGTAAGACCTGGGAATCCAAGTATAGTAAAGTCTGTCTGATGGAAACGTATCATGAGTCAAAAGAAATGAGTAAGACGCACAGCTCTCTATGGCATGTGCCTTCCGATACGATCACGATCGGGTAACATGGTAAGAGGAAATGACTAAGAGATAAGAATGTCAATATGTCCAAAAGAAGTAAAGGGGTTATTCCCAAACAGATGCCGCCGGGATGAAGTCTGAAGTCTCGACCGACGGCAAATCGGCAAATGCCGCAAGTTGGTCACGTGCAACAGATCACGTGACGAATGAAGTTATACTGTTGTAGGAGCGTACCAATAGGGGGACATCAGGTGACGTCAAGTCACGTGATCTTTGAAGTACAGGTAAACGGCTTTCTTCAATCGGATCGCCGCAAGAAAAGGGTTTCTAAGTAAAAGTTTTAAAAGTGTGAGTAAGAATAGCGTCTTGTTCAGGAATAAAATATGGGGTTCGTAACAGTGATGGTGGAGAAGTTGGGGATAAACTTCTGGTAGAAATTGCAAAATCTGATGAAGGAGCAAACGCCCTTGACAGAGGTTGGGAGAACCCAGGTTTTGATGGCAGAGAGTTTGGTGGGATCCATCCATATTTTGCCTTCCACAATGATCATTCCTAGAAAATTGACAGATTTCTGAGAAAAAGAACATTTTTCAAGTTTAAGGTGGAGATGAAGTTCTGCCATCTGGTTGAGTACTCGACAAGTCCACTTGTCATGTAAAAGTTGATCATCCTTGGTGTGGATCAAGAGGTCGTCCATATACATAGATAATGAGCCATCCTTCCGCCATCATGTCACCAAAGTAGTGGTCCATGAACGCCTGAAAGGTAGGAGGGCCATTACACATTCTGAAAAACATGATTAAGGGTTCGAAGAGCCTGAATGGGGTGATGAACACCGCTTTCCATTGATCGCTGTCCTTGATACAGATGTTGTTGAATCCCCATCGAACATCCATTTTGGTAAAGATGTTCAAGCCTCATAGTTTGTCCATAAGGTCCAGGATTAAAGGAAGAGGGTAAGCATTCTTGACAGTGTGTTCATTCAGATAGCAGTAATCTTGGCATGGTCAGAGCTTTCTGTCTTTCTTAGCGATGAAAAAGAAGGGGGTGGCTTGAGGAGATTTGGAAGGGTGAATGGTACCTTTCTCAAGGTGCTCTTTGATGAAGTCCTGACATGCCTTGGTTTCTTCGGGGTTAAGGGAATAGGGTTTGGCTTTCCTCAGGGTGAATGAGTCTTTGAGCTCGATGGCGTGGTCGAAGTCGTGAGATGGGGGAATAAATCCATCTTCTGGTTCATCAAAGACCTTTCTGTAGTCTTTAAAAGCGTTGGGTAAGACCACCTGTGGGTTTTTCCTTTGTGTGGCGATGGTGGTTGATAAGTTACCTTCCGGATTACTTCTGGTAAGATGTTGGCTTCATGTAGTTTTCAATGAAAACGTTGTTTAATGGTTCGCTGTCTAGCATCATAATTGGCCTTGGATATTTGGTCTGGATTCTTGTCAAGGTAGCAAATAAGGTAGGCTTGCACTTCCCTTAGAGGGTCATTGTGTTGTCAGACTTTCTGTCCATCATCAAACTCAATGGTTTGGTTGGTCCAGTCTATTCTGGAGTTTACTTTCACGAGCCATGGCATCCCAAGTATGATGTTTTGGGATCCACAGTTGATCACCATGAGTTCCTGTTGGTGTTCTGTGTCAGTGTAGCATAATGTGATGAATACCTTGTGACAGATTTCTCCAGATTTATTCTTGGTCCCATCTATGTTCTTGGCTCCAATTGGTTCAGCAAGTTGGATGAGGGGGATCCGATTTCATACGGCGAAGTCCCAGTCAATGAAAGATCCAGTGGCCCTGGAATTGATAAGGGTGGTGGTGGCGACAATTTCTCCTGTCCTCCCTGTGTAAAGTGATATGGGAACTTGTATTGCTCTATCAGCAGGGGAGGATACAAAAATGGGTGCTATTATTTGTACAGGAGTCCTTGTCCTTGAGGAAGTAGATGTCACTC
>JBBPMU010001039.1:0-11171 GCA_038090475.1 Wakefieldia striispora | reverse complement strand
CTACATATGTTGTTCCTTTCTCCAGCGCACTCTTTGATCCAGAACAATTACTGTTCTAGGACAAGGTACGCACCTCATGTCAAGGCTGTCCAAAGGACTGGATCCTATTGGCTGCCACATTTATGCTTCTTATTTTAATCTCCGGCACGATCTCAAGATCTGCCACATACCTCATGTACCATTTCATTTCCGCTTATGCTTCTCTTCCATTCTGCCACACGCCTCACGCTTGACGCATGTTGATAAAGGCTGTGGTACTCTCTCTTATTCCATGACATTCCAGCCAATGGTGGAACACCCTCTTACCTTACAGTAAACACGTACATACAGCTGGCCTGTAGTATATAAACCTCTAATACACAACCAAGGAACTCTAACAAAGTTCATCTGGAGTTTTCCACCTAGTCCCCACACTTCCCTCTTATGCTTGCTCCTAGACATGAGCACATAGACTGTCACTGTCTCTTACTTCGGGGATATGACAATAAACTGAGAAATATGGAAGGTGACCCCTTAGGGCGTGGCTCAGACTTTTGAGTGCTTAATTCCTTTTTCCGGTTTCAACGTTTTAGCGTTGTTTCAGATCCCATCCCATGACTCATTCCATCTTACGCAGTTACCCGATCGTGATCATATCGGAAGGCACGCACCATAGAGAGCAGTGCATCTTACTCATTTCCTTTTACTCATGATACGTTTTCATCGGACAGACATTACTATACGCAGATTACCAGGTCTTACACCTGAAGGGCATTTGCCATATTTAGTATTTTCCTCTTTCGATTCGTTGGTCTGTGTGCATATCGCCAGACACTATTTAAGTAGATACGCTGTAGACTGGTAACCCCAGTCTTTGCTATTTGGAATATACTTGCCAGGGTATTTTCTTCTAGGCAAGACCTCCTTAGGATCTTCTGAGGAGTATACTGGTAAAACTCTCTTTTCATTCACACTGTTAGCCACAGTATAAACAGGCGCTTCCTCTCTTCTCTTTTCAAATGACGATACCCAGTTGTACGGAAGACTTCGCCTTCGAGGTTCTGAGTTCAACCTTCGACTTTCCGTCTCGTTTCAGTTTGACTCACCAAAGTTGAAAACATGAGGCAAGGGAGAGAGTAGTAAGAGTGTTGGGCAGACACACCTCAAGACCCAATTGAGTCACTTGGGTACTGGAATTGATGTGGAAGAGGAAGCTGAGGTTGGTTGGATGAGAAAGAGACACCAAAGGACAATGATGATGGCTGAGTAGATGAGGATCAGATTGAAGAGATGACAGTGACTGAACAACATGAGCTACAATGCAACACCATTCATGTCAAGTTAGTGCTTGTCAAGGTGAGTAACAGTTTATACTCACATTGGCCATTAGTTCTGATTAGTGTTGTCTCAGCTCAGCTTCTGGCTTTTCTCAGCTTTCTCACACCTTTTTGAATGTAGTATATTCATTTCTTCATAAAAATGTAAAGTGTCAGTAGATGAATCATTGCCTGTGTTTATACCCACCACCTGCAAAAAGAATTTTACAATTTGATTCAGCCAATAGGTCACAATATTGCATATAATTGAGTTATGTTAGTGTTGGCATTGTTCAAGCTATAGAACACCTTAATGGCATAACTCAAGAGTGACTGGAGAAATCTCTACAAATGTTTAAGGAATGATAACTACCACTAAAGGCTACACATTGACCTTGATACAATACCAATTGACAATAAAATGGGTGAGATAAAAAATGCCAGCTTCAAGTTGAGGCAACACTAGTTCTTGAAGTGAGTTGACGATGAAGGCTGAACCTCAACCTCAAAGGCAAGGACTTCCCTCTGTTCATCAAGGGGGATACAAGTCTGTAGAGAAAAGAATGAAAGTGGATGAGAGTAAAAGGGAAGGTACCAAGTTGACTTCAAAGAGTCAGAGTCATCCTAAAAGAGCTGGCCCTTGGTATAGCCAAAACTCCAAATGAATAAGACTAAGGGAAACTAATCTACATGAATCATCCTACTTAAATAGTGTCTAGTGATTGTGCACACAGACCAAGTAATACGTCCTAATAGGGGAATTGAGAAAACATATGATGTCCAATAATCCATATGAGGAAAGTCATGTCCACTAGGGGCATATGTATCATGACTAAATAGTGATGAGTAATGTGCAGTAATGTATGATCACAGCATGCACCTTCTGATACAATCACAATTGGGTAATCTCATAATCAGAGGAAATGACAAATGAAAAGATAAAAGGAAATGTGGGGTGGATACATGGACCACAACCCCGAAGTCAAGACCTAGATGCAATGGACCATAGATCAGGTGATCAGTTTATCCTCGTGACCCAGGAGGTGAGTGTGTTACAAACCCTATATTTCTATCCTTAAAAGACACTACTTATTCTAAAAACCTTTATAACTTTTATCTAGAAACCCCATCTTCTTGCGGCGATCCTTGAAGAAAGCCATGTACATGTATTTCAAAGATCACGTGACTTGAAGTCACCTGATGTTTACCTTTTGGTACGCTCATACAACAGTATAATTTCCTTCGTCATGTGATCTGTTGCACGTGACCACCCTGCGGCACTTGCCGATTGGCTGTCGGTCGAGACTTCAGACTTATTCTCCGAGGCAGCCCTCTCATTGGGAATAACCCTTTTGGACATATTGACTTTCTCACAAGATTCAGAGATCTCATATCTCCATGGACATGTGTTTCCTTTATCTTTTCATTTCCGTTTCTTCTCTTCTTCTTCTTGATCCCCATCCAGCAAATGGCGGATGACCCTCAGATAGGATACTGGTCCGTTGATACGGCCGATGTGGTACGATTCCATTTCTTTGATTTCTCATTGGACGTTTCCCAGACTGGACGATTACATACACAGTATCGCCAGACACTATATAAGTAGAGAATCATGTAGACTGGTTCCCCAGTCTTTGCTACTTGAATATTATTCCCCAGGATAGTATTTTCTAGGCGAGACCCCCTTAGGATCTTCTGAGGGGCTACTGGGAATCTACTCTCATCTATTCATACACTCGTAGCCGGAGTATAACTGGCGCTCTTTCTTTTCTCTTGCGACGATTGGACTTCTGGTCCAAATACTCTGACTTGGTGTCAGACGTTTGACCTTTGACTTGGTGTCATTGGTCCACTCTTTAGAACGATCCTGGTTGAAATCCGAAGACTTCGCCTTTGAGGTTTAGGGTTCAACCTTTGACTTAACGTCTCGTTTCAGGGTGATGACAATCCCAAACTCGTCAAGTGACTTTAATGGTCACATGCAGGTCATGTGACAAGAAAGGATTTGAAGTCTGAATCCACCATAGGAGCACATGACAAAGTGGAATGCTAAAGTAAAAATACAGGTGTGTGAGTCTCTTCAAGGAGACTTGTAGTGCAAGGGTTAAAAGTTTTAAAATAAATGGGGTCCAACATATGGTTTCATAACAGTTCTGATTACATCCAGCTTCACAAAATTGCCTTTAAAGTCATTTACTCCAGTACTGTCCTTCTTAGGGCATGGAAGAAGGTTCTTGAAGACTTAGTAGGGATGCTGGTCACCTTGATCTGCATGATATTGTGACTTGATGGAACTCCACACTGGACATGTTGGAGTATGCATTGTTGCACAAGGAGGTGGTGGACATATTGATGTAGCATCAAGATCTGCATACATAAGTATGAGTTGAGTGGTGCAGAATGGGATATCATGCAGAAGTTGCCAAGGCACCCACACCAGGTGGCAAGGCATGTACTGGCATGGGAGCTTGCATTGACCCTGCTTCATGCTAGCTGGGGTCAATACAAGGTCAATGCAGCACCAATGGCAGGGTCAACATGCCACTTTACCATGCCAGGTATACCCCACTGGGGCATCTTAGGAGAGAATGAAACCCCATAGTAGTGGTGGGCAAACATCTGAGTCAGTGTGTTGATACAAGTACATACCCAGCCAGTGTGAAATTGGCCAGGATCATGATGAAGCAAGTAACTCCCCAATCCATTGCTTATATAGTTGTCCAGGTACATTCTCATACTTTGCAGAAATCATGGCTAATAGACCTCTTAGTTGTGCTTTCTGCTCTCAAGCTGTGGTGCTTGGAAAGCGACTGAACAAGGCTGAAGTTCCCACACAAGGAGACCGCAGAGGTTGCAGACAACCAGGTGCAGGCACACCTACCGGCGGGTACCTCTACGCCCGCCCCAGCCCTGATACACAAACCTCGCAGAGAGGTTTCTAGAACTAGTTGGGGCGGGTGTAACTTGCAGGATCAACTTTGGCTGGCCACCTGCTGAATGTGAAGAAATTCGTGTAAGTACGACGACAAGTCCTTGAGTATTTCTAATGTGTTGTCCCAGAGCTTTGTTATCCACCTTCCGAACGAGTGTCTCAACACGCGGAAGGCATGGAGTAAGCAGAAGAATGATGCCTAGGAAGTGGTCTTCTCAAAGGTTGTATTAATGCACTTGCGTCAGTTTCTCACTAACCACCGATCGTAGGCCAAAGAACGATATCCCCAGCTACTTCAGTATGACGGTAATTGGGTAGTCTCCAACTTCCTCAATATCTATCTTAAAAATGCGTTGGTCGTGCGAGTGTTACTACGATGTAATCAGATACCATAATATCAAAGTTACTTGGACACGCGGTAGGATGTGAAAAGGAATGAGAAAAGCATCACAGGGGTTCAACTACGATGACCCTACTAAATGGTAACACCGCTTCGCTTGAGGGAGACCCATTTGGACGCTGAACATAGACCTTATGCTCCTTGATGGAAGCCTTCGTAACACTGAGTAGCGAACCAATTGGCTCTCCCCCCTCTGTACCCTTGATAACCATACACAACGTACCCTTCTTCACCGGCCGGTAGACATCCAGCGACGCTTCGGGAATGAATTCATGCATGAGATGAGCCCCTTTTGTCCGAGCAGTAAGGCGGACCGGCATGTGCCCCCCAGGGGCTGGCCCAGATGCACTTTCGAAATCCGTCTTTGCAAGTCGCCCGGTATAGGTATCTCGCCAGCCTGGGGAAATTTGGAAAACTGCACGGACAGTTTCCAATGACTTGACGACGTTGGGGTGTAGCATGAAGTCGTGAACTAACCAAAGTGTAAATGATGGGCTTGCAAGTTAGGCACAGAGTACTCGCCAATCAATGCCGGACGGCTGCTGATGCTGATCAGCTCTTCACGTTCACTGTCATCAATTATCCACGGGTTAGGACTGGAGTTCCCTGCAAGGTCAGACTGAGGCTCGGGATCCGGAACAGGAGTTTTCGGCCTCTCTGAGACATACGAAATCTCGGCACGTGCGAAGGCGCAAGACACTTGAAGCATCTCAAGGGGTGTTAGTGGTCTCCCACCGAGAGTATGAGTAAAACCGCTGTAGAAACTGGTTAACATTGGAATGAAATAGGAGCAAATGTAACACACCGGACCACCACGGATTCCTTCTTGTACGTCTCCCGGACATGTCCAACCCGCGCGACAACACAAGTATCTGGCCCACAGCTGACCAGTGTGCCTCGCCATCCCTTGTTGAGACCCGCAATAATGAGCACTTCCTTCTCAAGGTGACGGTCACCTTCATCGCGATAGTGCACAGAGTCTCTATGAACACAATGTATAATAGGAAGGGTGAGGCAATCCTGAGGAGTCAAGTCAGTTACTGTGCTGTGCTTGGCAGGTATGATCCGACTCAGTCTGGAAGTCGTATCCAATGTCAGGAGCTTTTCCTCCAGATGAACTCGTAACACAATCCCTTCCTTCCCTCTATGTTGCCCTCTCATAACAATCACCCGTTCACCGAGTTTCACGTCATATCCTTTGTCCGGCGTACACTTCAGGACACGGTGGTCGGGCGTGAAATGTACCGCTGAGATGCGGGCCACACAGAACCTAGGTGTGCCTCTGTCCATCGAAACAAAGGTAAGGTTACCTTCAAGGGATCGGACTTCAGTGACGTAGCCGCCCATTCTACCCTCGCGGACCCTCACAAAATCACCGATTTGAACCGTGTCGTTATCGTCGTTGTCGGTGGTTGGTGCGAGAATCCCGAATGGCGCATAAAGTGGCTGGTCCGGTGAATGTGATTCTAAGAGAAACCCAGGTACGCGAATCTAGGGCAGGGATGAGAAGCAACCGTTTCCTGAGGTCGTGGGACCTTACCTGAGTATCTGGTGAAGCTTGGATAGTTATTTCATCGACCAGAGGATCCACCTCACAGATGATTCCGGAACGACCCAAATTCGAGTGGTGAACATATCCATCATCACTGAATGGGTCAGTGAGGACGCGAACTACGTCCCCTATTCGATGGAGACGGCTTAACGAGGTAAGATGAAAGAGGTACTCCGAGCCTTCGGCCAAACGAACCAGCGCAGAACTCTTTTCCGCGTCAATATTGACCAAGTGACCCCAGGTATCTCCATGACAGGGGTCGGAGATTGCGACACGATCGTCCGGTTTCCAGCATTGCTCATTGTACCTGAGGTGAGTGGAGTTCATAAACGGCGGGTCTACTAAGGAGGCGACGTGGAATGCGATTTGAGATGGAGAGGGAGTCGGTTGGTGTTCGAAATGGTTGGCTTTCAATTTCATGAGCAGTAAGCCAGAAATGAAGATATTCTTTGAGTGTTCGTAGCGCACAAGACCGCGGTACGAACGAAGCTGACGACCTTGGTGTCTTCCCGGGGTAAAAAGGTAACGGGTGTTGGGGTCTTTACCGTGTTTGTAGGTGGCAGGTTTTTGGAGCTTCAGCTGCCGTGGGGCGACGAGAAGGTGAAGCTCGGTCGTCTCCCTGTCAAAGAAGACGGCGTAACCAATGTCGCCCTTGTAGAGTCCACGTTTCGACACGGTATACCAACCGGGCACCGGGAGTGACGGTCCCTCGGGAATTGGAAATTGAATGTGATCCTCAAAGGGGATCAGAGACCAACCGCGTATGCAAGATCGGTGGGACGGTGGGACTGTGTCAAAGAAGAGATTTGGATCGGAGGCACAGACCGTGACACGACCAGGGAGCGACTTGTGGGTGGTGCTTTGTATTGACGCGTTTTGCCAGGCCTTGATGATGTAGTTTACTGACGAATCTAACGCCAAAATTAGATAAATGGATCGTTTGATGGAGAGAATACCCACGAGGTATTATATTCACTGCCCACATGTTCAGGCGTTCCGGTACCTCGAGAGGAGAGTACTTCGGACTTGATGCACGGGAAGATCGAGGCTCGAAGCCTGAGAACACCTCGCCCTCACCTTGTGGGCAATAACCAGCAAGGCGATCGAGGTGGTCTGGAAGCGAAACAGAATTGAACAATGATTCGCGTTCCTTCAAGTCCTGTACAAAGGCAAGCCTCGACAAGAAGTCTTCCCAATACTGTATCTTGGGGTCATAGTCGTGCTGGAAATCGATGAGATCAAGTAGCGTTGGGTAGTTCATAGTTCCAAACATCCATTCACGTATCGCGTTCCAGATACCAGCCGAGTCCAGGACCTTCAAATTCGTATTCTCGTCGGGACCCACTTCCCCATCGTCCTCTTCTTCCTGGTCATCAATGCCGTAAAACTCATCATGACGGCGATGGTACTCAGCGTCGTCGAGATCAGCTAATGAGGAGGGCATGAATCGATTTACGATCTTCTCGACTGCTTGATGGTATGTGGAGGAACCTGCATGTCCAGCAATAGGATAAATTCGCATGGGCGGGAGTCCGATTGGGGACGCAGCCTCCAAATCCTGAGCATCTGGAGCGATGAAATCATCTAGTAAAGGGTGAGGGGTCAAGCAGAAAGTCGAGTAACAGGGTAGAGCACCAGAAGTTTCTTCGTTTTCAGACGAATCCTCATCCCCATCAAATACCGCTTCCGTGTCCAGAAAGTGACTGATAGAAGATCGAATCCGTTTCTTTTGTCGGGTCCGACGCGGACTATTGTTCACCTTTCGTTTGCCAGCTGCCTTGGTGCTAACTGTCCCCGACCGAGAAGATGGCCCCGGTTGAACGAGTAAAACGCCACGCGACGCCATCTCCGCCTCGATGGCCGCAATGGGCAGGGTGACACGGTCAGCGTCCTCGATATCTTCTCCTGGGTCGGAAAGTGCAAAAACGCGATTGAACAGCGTCTTCCAGTCATCAGGAACGTAGCGATCACCGAATTTTTCGGTTAGCGTGTCCACCATCACTTGAAAAGCTATCTTGTCTGATGCCCATTCCAAAACCAACGACCACGCGTTTGGCTCATCCAACAAGCTGAGTTCTGCCAATGTGTTGTCAGATCTGATCAGTCACGTAACAGTAGCACAGACCAGTAGGGGTCATTCTGTAAGTGAGCCGCTTTCGGGGTGCGAGAGGTAAAAAGAAAGCGGTGTGACCACGTTTTGTAGTGCTTGCCTATTTCGGACAAGTGGACGCCTAATATGGAAGCGAATGGCTACGAGTCGAGTGTTACTTCGTCTCGTCACCAGCCATTTTAGGACATTTGAGCCTTTCCGACCTTTTTTCGTCACGTGATGTCCTTTTTGGCGGCAAATTGGTCGACCTCGACCCCTTCGCATGGCGGCGGTGCTGCTTCGGAACCGATCTCTTGCTTCATCATTACTCACTACTAGCACAACTAACGTGTCTGGCATGGCGAGCTTCTTCGGCACCAAATTCCCTCCGACAATGACTCAACCCTCGTGACCGTCCCTCTGATCCTCTCTCTCGTCTCCGCTTTGCGACTCGTGCAAACACGCCTTCATGCCCGCTCTCTAATTCCAGTCTCCCCATGCATGCCACTCCTGGTCAGGTCGAAGCAGAGCTTGGATTTGCTGGCGCGGACTCAGAAGACCCGGTCGTGTCAGGTCGTCCTTGTGGTCACATATTCGCCGAAGACGAGAGCTGTTCACAAATGCAAGTTGAGCATTCTATCCCTGGTTTTCACCTCATCTACCTAATCGTCTCCCCTCAAGGACTGCGCGCTTGACGAGAGCTGCGTCCTCTGCAGTCGCTGCTTCCGTGTCAGCTCTCACCGGGGCCATAGCGTCAGTTTCTTTACCGCACAGCAATCCGACGGTTGCTGCGACTGTGGTGACACACAAGCCTGGCGTTGCAACATTCACTGTCCATTCCACCCTCTCCCCCGAGACCCGGAGCCCGTCTTTGATTCATCCTCTCCCGCACCTGACACAACTCCAAGAGCTCTTCCAAGACCCATGTCCGACGTTGACATCCCTCCTGTCCCTCGTTATCAATCCCGTGCTGCGTTCCCTCCAGAACTCAGGGATAGCATGGGCCACGCGGTAGCTTATGCCCTCGATTCGCTTCTTGACACCCTCGACCGTTCTCCAGACGAGCCAGGTGTCCCCTCCAAATGAAGCCGAGCTCCGGCTCTTACCCACTGCAGACCTGATGCAGAATGACCAGTACTCCGTCATCATCTGGAACGACGACAAACATTCGTTCGACGAAGTCATTCAGCTCATCTGCGATACTACAAACCGTGATAAGAAAGAAGCGACGGCCTTGGCCCGCGCCATCGACGAACACGGTCGTGAGATCATCGACATGAACACCAACGTCCCTCGTCTGTTAGGAATAGCCCAGGTCATTTCCAAAATCGAGATCGGCAGCACTATTCGGCGTGCATATGACACCTTCAGAGAGCAGGTCGTCGTAGTTATCATCGAGCGGCTTCTTGACCTCCCTCGCAGTAGACTTGGGACGGATGGGCTCATCATCCGGGAGGTTATTGCGGCGGAGTTGCTCACGCCTAGACGTCGCGAAGCCAACATCTACGGTTCAGCGTCCCACATTCCTGACCTCTCCAATGGAGTTTTGAATCCGAGTAGGATCGACTGGATGTTTTTGTATCATGCTCGACTCTGGAAGAAGCCCCGACGCTTGAAGGAGATATATGCATCCCTGCTCATACTATCCCACCCTCACAAGTTCGCAATAGGTTCGCCATTGCCCCACTGAAACCTTGTTACCAGCTAAGACATCTCTTAGGGTGCCATTTTGCAGCCGTCTATCCCGCATCGTCGATGCCTACTTGCTCGTCGGCAGAGGCTGAAACGTCTCTCAAATATTTCGTCCTCCAGCTCATTACCGCACCATCTGTTGCGAGTCATATCATGTGGCACCATGACCTCGTTACACGGTTGCTTGACATCATCATCAACTTCTTCACGAACCAAATAGTCGACAAACGTATCACTAAAACGCTCCAGGAAACGCTCCTGAAGCCGGAGAATCGGATGTGGATAGTTTTCCTTTCAAGTCCAAGCGTTTCATGCCAGTTTTCAGTGACCTTCGGTATCTTTGCCATAACGGACCTCGTTTCCAAGAATCCTCCCTTCATTCGCAAATTTGCCAAAGTGTGCCAACTTTTCATGTGCGTTCATCCGAATAAGCGTGCAGCCACCAATCACGCGGAGTACGAAACGGACGCTTGGGTTGATGTCTTTAATGTCACGCTCACCCTATCGCGCGTCATCGAGGTGTACGGAGAAGCTTTCAGTTGGGCCACACCGTCGCAGCTCATCAACGCTATCTCTGTACGCACACTGGCGAACGATAAATTCGACAAGAACAAGTTTTCAATGCCGGCGTACCACAATGTTATCTTTGTCGAAGGTTGACCGTCGGTCATTAGCCCAAGGCCGACAATCCAGGCCCGGCCGAGTCCGAGACATAGTGTGAAATGTTTGTCATTGAACGATCGCGCACAGACCATCACGATGAAATACATCGCGATGGGATTCGTATATAGTAGTCTCGACCTGTACCTAAGGGGAACTAATTCTGATAGTCGTCGTCCACGGCCCTCACAAGGGCTCACTCTCAGTCTGATCTAAGTCACCTCGCGCTTATCTTCGCACCCGTCTTGCGACAATCTTTGGCGACGTCAAATATACGATCATGGATTTTGATGTACCGGAGGGTTGGGTCAGCTTCCACTACTTGCTGCACTGGCTTTTGGCAGAGCTATTGAAAAGTGTGGACCTCTTTTCTGAAGGGTCGTTGAGTCGAGTGGGCATCGCGAGTGTGCGGGATTTGTTTACGTGAATCGCGACGGAGGAAGACATTCTCACACTGATCGATTTTCCCTTACGAGGTAAGCTTTCACAATGTCTTCCAACCGGGGGTTTACTGAAGTCTTCAGCGGTTGCGATGGTTGCTCAGATCCGTT
>JBBPMU010001038.1:0-11172 GCA_038090475.1 Wakefieldia striispora | reverse complement strand
TTTGTAGCTAAGAGTTTGTACTTTGTTTGGCTTCCCTATACCTAAGCGAAATTCCCAGGGGTGTTTGCAGTGTGCTTCACACACCACATTAGGGTTAAACATTGAAAGGGTTTTTGGAGTCACTGTACATATCAGAAGTCCAGAGGTGCAGAGTTGCATCCTGAGCGAGATCACTCCAGAGTTTGTGGGTGAATGAGCCAGAGTTGCATCCTGTTACAAAGGCTATTTTCTTCCCTTCAGAACTCCACACTTTTTCATCTAAGTCATATGTTACCCCTCTTTCAAGCACACTCTTTGACCCAGAATGGCAATTGTTCTAGAGCAGCACACCTCATGCCAAGGCTGTCCAAAGGATCAAATCCTATTGGCTGCCACATTTATGCTTCTTATTTCAATTACCATTTGCTTCTATGATTCCTTTTCATTTCTGCTCATGCTTCTCTTCCATTCTACCACATGCCTCATGGATGTATAGCACCAAGGCAGTGTACATTCTTTCATATTCCATGACGTTCCAGCCAATGGCAGAACAACCTCTTATCTTCTTATCTTTTATGCCAAACAAGTACATACAGCTGGCCTGTAGTATATAAACCCCAGTAAAGTTCTCTTGGTCTTTTGCCTTCAAACCTTGAGATATTCCTCACAGCTTCAACTCTATTAGCTTTAACAAGCTCATTGTTTAAGGCTTGTTTCACATCTGGAGGGTTAGAGATGGTTGGGATATGACACTGAGGTGAGTCTCTAGTATTTTTGCATTTATCACTTTACTTATTCCTATAGTGGGCATATCCTGTCCTTTACTTAGATTTTCACAAAAGATGTCCAAATGGGGGACGAGGAGGAGGTAAAGTCAGGAAGTGTTGAGCACAAAGTGCAGCATCAAAGCCATGCGAAATGGATCAAATATCATCCATTTTGATGGCTTTGAAGCAGCAAAGCAAACCACCTAGGTGGCAGTAAGATATGGGCAAAAAGATGTCCAAGGGTGGGGACATAGGGAGGAGGCAAAGTTGGGAGGTGTTGAATCCAAAGCACAGAACAAAAGCCATGTGAAATGGATCAAATATAATCCATTTCCATGGCCTTAAAGTAGCAAAGCAAATGACACAGGTGGTGGTGAGATATGATGGAAAAGGTGTTGAAGAGATATCTGACTACATACTGTATGTGTTAAGACTGTGTTCCTCCAGAGTAACTCTGATTGGAATAGGGGCTGTTTCAGAGTTGATGGGGGTCAGATAGGACATTGGGTTCAGCTTATGTGCTGCCTCCTTGCTAGGTGTCATGTCCTGAATTTACAAGCAGAGGTTGGAGAGGACAAAGGACAAAGGAGGTTGGAGGTTGAAGAAGGACAAACAAATGTTGGAGGGGAAGCCACCAGGACTTCAGAGATCAGGAGGGATTATCTACATTGATATCAAAGCTGGAGTTTACAGTCAGAGTAACTATGAATTTATATACTTGGAGAAAATGGATTACTAATAGAGGTTGGTAAGTTGGAGAATGACTAAGATGGGAGATGACTAAATAGATGAGTAAGATGGAAGTCAGAGAAAGCATAACCAGAGTGGAGTCGGATGAACAGAGAAGCTGGAGCTGTTGTTACAGATTTTGAAGATACCTGGGAATGCAACTCCAAAATCATTTGGAGACAACTCTTTGGAGAGGACGATATGGACATGGACACGTTTTTCTTTCCTATTCACTATTATTGTTACAAACACTATTTTCTTCCCTTCAGAACTCCACTCTTTTTCGCCTAAGTCCTATGTTGTTCCTCTCTCCAGCACAATCTTTGACCCAGAACAGCAATTGTTCTAGAGTCAAGCGCCTCATGTCAAGGCTGTCCAAAGGATAAACTCCTATTGGCTGTCACAATCTTTCTTCTCATTTTAATTACTGCTTATGCTTCCATTCTCCCACACACCTTGTTTCTACAAGGCAGTGTAATTCTTTCATATTCCATGATGTTCTAGCCAATGGCAGAACTAACTCTTATCTTCTTATCTTTTATGCCAAACATGTATATACAGCTGGCCTGTAGTATATAAACCCAATAACATCTTCAAAGAACCTCAGTAAAGTTCTCTTAGAGTTTTCGCTTCAAACCTTGAGCACATTCCCACATCCTCAGTTCTCTTCACCTTTAACAAGCTCATCGTTTTTGGCTTGTTTCAATTATGATTGCTACTGGTTCAATCTTTCTTCCATGGCATATAGAGACCTTACTTGGGAGATCATTGACACTGGTCAATATGATCCTCTCATACACAACTTCTGATCTTCACATGGGAACACTGCTGTTTCCCATGTTTACAGATGCCCCCCAGATTTCTGACATGTTTCTACTGGGAAGTCCCATTTATCTCTTTTCCTTTTATATCATGTAGAACTCTACTTCTCCTTTTTGACATGGGACTCCAATTCCTTTCTTGGACATGGAACTTCGCATTTCCTTTTATGTGTATGTTTACTTATATGCATCCTTTGTTGATTTCCTTTTATGATACATGTGATGCAATGCATCTTGTTGATTTCCTTATATGTGTCATCCCTTTATGGTAACCCCTGTAGTATATAAAGGGCTCTCCTGTCATAGTTAGCTCCCCAGCTAATTCTATGCATTTCTGCCTGCAAAGTCTTCACTCCTGAAGAAGGTCACTTGACTTACCTCCTGCGCTAAGCCCTTCTAGTTCTCCATTCTCTTATGCTCACTAGGACTTCTCCTATTGTGGGCAATAGTCAATACTCTGCTCCAGGACCATGACAGCTCCTCAAGTACAAAGGGTTACTGAATGAAGTCTTTGTTCTGCAAATGCATAACAGCTGTGCTCTAAGTGATGCACAGGTACAAAATATATACTAGTATGGAAATGGAAACAGAGGTAATGAGAAATACATATCAGAAGTCCAGAGGCACAGAGTTGTGTCCTGAGCAAGATCACTCTAGAGTTTGTGAGTAAACAAGCCAGAGTTGCATCCAGAGTGTTGGAGTTGGAATGGGATATGACACTATGGTGTAATGTCATATCCCAACCATCTCCAACCCTCTGGACACAACTCCAACTCATTCACCCACAAACTCTGGAGTGATCTTGCTCATAATGCAACTCTGTGCCTCCAGACCTCTGATACTTATTTCTCATTACCTCTGTATCCATTTCTGTACTAGTATATATTTCATATTCCTGTGCTTCACTTAGGAGCACAGCTCCATGTTGAGATCTATGATGTTTCATCTTTCAGACTTCATTATTCATACATTATGGATCTAGATCATTCCAGCATTGGATCTAGATTGATACCAGTTCTAGAGCAGTTCTAGAACTGAGGTGAGTCACTATTATTAATTTCAGATGATAGTGAGATAAGAGTCCATTATGCCATTGGATGATAAGGATATGTATTACTCATACAATACAATAGAATTGTATCTTTAGTCATTCCTCATGACTCATCCTTATCTCTTATTGTTCTTATCCTTTCATTCTGATTGGTAGATAAGAACCTCACATATGTATATAAGAGGGGACTCATACATTGTACCCCATCATCAGAATATCTATCTGAATGACTCCTCCACCTATTCTTACTTTGACCATATACCTTGATCTAGACCAGTATAAAGAGAGATAAAGTCTCTCTCTAATCTCTCATACCAAGGGATATAAGGTTTGGTTCTAGCATTCTAGTGTGGAAGGCACTGATGCAACCAAGAGCAGAGGTTATGGTGAGCAGTGAGGAGAATACTCACCATTCTTGATCAAGGAATAGTAGAGGTGAGGACAAGTGGAGGAGGATCCAAGAAGTGGATTCTGGTTGAGGGGATATGATGTATGAGTTCTCTCTTATGTATATACATGTGTGAGGTTCATATCTATCAATAAGAATCAAAGGATAAGAACAATAAGAGATAAGGATGAGTCATAGGAAATGACTAAAGATACAGTTCCATTGTATTGTATGAGTAATACACATCCTTATTGTCCAATTGTAAAAAGGACTCTTATCTTACTATCATCTGAAATGAATAATATGATAGTGACTCACCTCAGTTCTAGTTCCATTCTAGAACTGGTATCAATCTAGATCAAGATCTAGAATGATCTAGACCTATGATGTATGAATGACAAAGTCTGAATGATGAAACATCATAGATCTCAACACTCTTCTTCACTAGAAATATTATGAATTAGTATAGGGAGAGATACTTTCTTCCATGCTCAGAAGCAATCTTGCCCAAATTCTTGGTGAAGATATCTGTGAATTGCTGATCAGTTGGAACATAGAAAAGTTCCACTTCTTTGTAGAGAACAGCTTTGCAGACATAATGTTCTGGGATACAGACATGTTTTGTACATCCCTCTTGAGCAGGATTTGAAGCTAGAAATATTGCACTCTGGTTATCAACACAGAGAGGAATGGAAGGTAAAGAGATATGAATCTCCTCAAGTAAGTTGCATATCCATTAGATTTGTTTGCAACACTCAGTCATTCCACAATATTCAGCTTCTGTGGAAGAAAGGTGAAAATGTTTTTGCTGTCTAGACAGCCAAGAACAGATGCCATTTGCTAGGAAGATGGTATAACCAGTGGTAGATCTGGAAGTTTCCACATCACCAGCCCAATCTGTGTTGGAATATGCTATAAGGCCATTTGATGCTCCTCTAGCATTGAAAGTGATTTCATAAGATGTTGTGTGTGAAAGATAGTGAACAATATAGATTGCCTTCTACAAATGTTCCTCAGAGGGGTTTGTAGAGAACTGTGACATCTTGATAACAGAAAAAGCAAGGTCTGGTCTTGTTTCTGATGTGAAGCAGCACTCAAACAAAATGAGGAGGACAGAAAACTTAATGAGGCAGGCTCAAGGGGAGCGCCGGAGACAAAATGAGCAATGAGAACGTTGAGGTAAGGGTTGAAGGAGGAAATGTTGATGATAGGGGTTTTCCAAGTTAGCGAGGAGTTATCCTTAAACCACACCCTTGGAAGTATGATCAAGTAGATAAGACTGGGGAAACCAGTCGACAAGTACATGGGTTTAAATACTGTAAGGTACCGTGCATGGACCAAGCAGTGCGTATCGTATCGTCCAATGATAAAAGAGAAGAGAAGTTGTACGATGCGAGGATCGTGTATCTTGAGTCATAGGGTTTGTGTCAATGGGAAAACGATAAGAAGATAAGAAGGGGCCAATAGCGAAAGAAGAGCAGAAGATAGGTTATCAGCCAATCAGCAAGTGCCGCAAGTGGTCACATGTGTCAGATCACGTGACTGAAGGAAGTTTATACTGACATAGGAGCATACCAAAAGGGGAACATCACGTGATTGTGTGAATGAGTCACATGACATGAAATACATGTTGGTGCTTGCCTTCGAGGGCTGAGCATAGCGAAGTGGTTCGTTAAGTGAAAAGTTCGATGAAGAATGATGAAATCATAACAGTTTCAAGCATGATATACAACAATGATCTGATGACTGATTAGTAGTGTGAATGTAGTTCTGGTGTCATCTTCTTTTCTGTGGGTTTGGGATTGTAGCCAGTAGGTAAAGGGGTTGAAACTTGTTTAGAGTTGATGTTATGATTTCATCATTCTTTATTGAACTTTTACTCAATGAACCACTTCACTATGCTCAGCCCTCGAAGGCAAGCACCAACCTGTATTTCGTGCCATGTGACTCTTTCATATGATCACGTGATGTTCCCCTTTTGGTATGCTCCTATGTCAGTATAAACTTCCTTCAGTCACGTGATCTGACACACGTGACCATTCACGGCACTTGCTGATTGGCTGATAGCTTATCTTCTGCTCTTCTTTTGCTATTGGCTCTTCCTTATCTCTTTCCCATTGACAATGACACTATGACTCAAGATACGCGACCTTCGCATCGTATGATTCCCTTCTCCCTTTTCCTATTGGATGATACGATACGCACTGTATGGTCCATGCACGATACTTAACACTATTTAAACCCATGTACATAGTTGACTGGTTTCCCCAGTCTTATCTACTTGATTCTACTTCCAAGGGTAGGATTTAAGGATAATCTCCTCGTCTCACTTGGGCTACCACTATCTTGACAATTTCCTCCTACTACCTCTCTCTCATTGAAGGATTAGACTTCGCATCAATCCATCCCTTTGACTTTGTGTCAGGGACCGCACTTTGAGGACTTTGAGTCCTGAAGCTGTTTTCGACATTCTGCCCCTACACGACTTTCATGCTTCACTCCTCACCGCGTTCTTTGCCGGTAAACCCTTAGAACCCAGCACGCTCTCTCTCCTTTCTTCTTTGGGTTTTCTGAGTGCTACTTTGTATCAGTTGACTTGTCCAAAGCATTCCACAACCTTCTGGGCATATGGAGTTTGGTCTAATTGCAAAGTCTTCTTCTTGTGATTGCAGACAATTCCAAAACCTAAATATTCAGTGGCTATTCCCAGGTCTTTTGATTCCCATTGATCCATAAACATTTTCATGTGTTTGCAGATAAGAGTGAGGTTGTTTCCCATGAATAATGCATCATTGACATAACAATGATGGTGATGTCTTTTCCTTGCTTCCTAAAGTAAACTCCAGGATCTGCAAAAAGACATTTAAAACCCATCTTGCATTGGAGGTTTCCATCTAGCTGCTTGTTCCACTGAAGTGCAGCCTACTTCAGGCCATAGATAGATTGTCTAAGCCTGCAAACATTATTCTCTTTCCCTAGGACTATGAATCCTTTGGGCTGAACCATATATAGTTAGTGTTGCCTCAGCTCAACTTCTGGCTTTTCTCAGCTTTCTCTCAGCTTTTTGAATGTAGCATATTCATTTCTTCATAAAAATGTAAAGTGTCAGTAGATGAATCATAGCCCATGTTTATATCTACCACCTGCAAAAAGAATTTTGCAATTTGATTCAGCCAATGGGTCACAATATTGCATATAATTGAGTCATGTTAGTGTTGGCTTTGTTCAAGCTGTAGAGCAGCTAGTGTTGCCTCAGCTCAGCTTCTGGCTTTTCTCAGCTAGCTCTGCTCACCATTACTCTTATTCTTGGAGGGTGGTTGGATTTGGGCACATTGGTAGAGCTCATGTTTAGGTTCTAAAAGGATGTGTGTCAGCCTGAATGTGTAAGTCAGAGGAAGGGGAAAAGTCACTAAGGTGAGTTGGTCTGGCTTCAGACTTCATACAACTGGGCATCTTCAAGTTGCTGATATGAATTTCTCAATTTCTTGTTCTAACTGTAGTCTGACTGAATGATGTGGCATTGTGCTGAGACAAGGGGACTTAAGCAAGGTAATAGATTTCAAGCAACCTGTTACAAGTAAATGTCACACAAAAGGGTGAACTTGATTATTAATATGCATTGGATTGGGTACATAGATAACAACAGACATGGTCATAGGCATGTAGAATTGTTAGATTGAGGGCCTGATGCCAAAAGACAATAACTGATCAAGACAAAGGGACAAACAGAGAAGGGTGACAGTATGAAATCTGGGCCCAAACTGACAGAGATCCAAGAAGTGAGATCCATAGTGCAAGCCTCAGACAGTGGCAAGAGACAGAATAAGGAGGATAACTGGCAGCATAGCAGGAAAATAATCATTTATTGGTAGCAATACATAACAAGAAAAGAGGGTGGATGACAAACCTTCAAGTTCAGTGCTGACACAAAATGCTTGCTTGACAACAATGATGGGGGCCAGAGGGGAAGGTAGAAAAAGGGAAGGGATTCTCTTGAGCCAGATCAAAAAGCAACAGTGAACACATCAGATGGCACTATGAATAACCATTGGACCAGTTTAGTGTCACTAGCACATTCCCTGGACATTACCATGATGACATGCCAAGCAGGTTGACTCAAGGAGTCAAAAGTCAGACACAACTTGCAATTTATAGCCACACATAGCACAGAGGCATATGTACTGTGCAGGGGTGCCATGCAGCAATGATTGACACACACAGGCATTCACAGCCACATCACAACAGCTGGGTTCAGGTATGGACCAGTTTCAAACCAAATTGAACCATAGAGCTCTCCATTTTGCAATGAAGGTGTCTGTAGAGAGTTTATCTTGTTTGAAGGCAGATATGGTTCTTCTAGCCCAATCTTACTGTAACTGGGGTCGAAATAGGCCCTCTATTTCAGTGACTAGATCTGGCCATTCATCTAGAGTGGAGGTGCCTTCTGCTAGACTCTGTAGTTCAGTTTCTGCAAAGTACCCTCCTTTCTGTCCTTTCAAATGAGACAAGACAGCATAGGCTCTGTTTTGCCATTAGGGCCTAGATCTCCATCTTCATCTACAGATCCAAAGAACTTTGGATTACATTCCATCCAAGCTTTCAACTTGGTCCACCATTCTTCAAATTTGGCTTGTGAACCATCATAGTTTCCAGGATCTGTGAAGATCTCTACTTTAGATGATCCTCCTGCTCTTGATGAAGGAGCATCTCCTGCAAGACCCATTAACTCTTTGGTCCTGTCATCTGCTGCTTTGACAGCTGCTTGAGCATCATCTAGCTGAGTAGATGCTCTGGCAAGCTCTGCTGCAAGGTGGTCTCTTTGTTGTTCAAGTTCTTGTGTCCTGACACTATTGGCATTTACTTGGGCCTGTAGTTGAGCACAATTGGTAATGAGTGTATTCCAGTCTTCTTGAGAGATGTGTGCAGCCATATTGATAGGGGTAAATGCGAACTTAGATTAAATTGAGTAGGGGTGAGATCTAGTTCTCTGATGGGGTAGGGATATCAACAACTGTTTCATTGATTTCTTGTATAGATGCTCCTAGGGTTTGTGGTGATGGGAATGCAGTGACTACCACAATAGGAGGTCTATCTAGAGGGTTCCAAGGATCTGCTGCTCTCCAAGCTTCTTTGTCAGGTGGGTGGTTGTCCCAACCTTCTACAGGTTCTTGGTCTGGATAGACAAACTCTGACTCTGACTGGTCTTGATCTCCCCAACCAGAAGGCTCTTCTTCTTCTTGTGGTTGGTACCAAGGGTTTGTGTGCTTTGCTAGATCATAGTCAAGCTTCTGGTTGTTTAGGAAAGTGGGAACTACAAATCCTGTTGCAATTCCTTCCTTTCTGATCTGGAAAACAAAGAAGATAGGGAATCTGTCCTTTTGAGTTTTCTATAAAAGTGAGTGGGCAGCTGATAACACAAGGTATGTGAAGGCAAGATGAACTAGAGTGAAGAAAGTGACTAGGAATGTGAAGATATAGGTCATTGAAACGAGACAGAAGTGTCGAAGGTTGAACCTCAAACCTCAAAGGCGAAGTCTTCCCTTCAACGGGGTATCGTCAATGGTTAAGTCAATGAGAAGTGCCGGTTTATCCTCTGGCTAGGAGTGTAGATGAATTAGGGGATTTCCCAGTAAGCCCTCCGAAGATCCGAAGGGGTCTTGCCTAGAAGAAAACAACCTGGGGATTGGATTCCAAGTAGCAAAGACTGGGGAACCAGTCTACATGAGTACTCTACTTAAATAGTGTCTGGCGATAAGTGCGCACAGACCATCCTCCGAATGAGGGAATACCATCTATAGTAAAATGTCCGTGTGAATCATCAGGTCTCAGCCTGGAAATCTCGATATAGTAATGTCTGTCCGACGGGAACGTATCATGAGTAAAAGGAAATGAGTAAGACGCACTGCTCTCTATGGCACGTGCCTTCTGATACGATCACGATCGGGTAATCTCGTAAGAAGAAATGACTAAGAGATAAATCGTCAATATGTCCAAAAGAGGAAAAGGGGTTATTCCCAAAGAAGTGCTGCCAGGAATAAGTCTGAGGGTCTCGACCGACGGTAAATCGGCAAGTGCCGCATAATGGTCACGTGCAACAGATCACGTGACGAATGAAATTATACTGTTGTAGGAGTGTACCAAAAGAGAGACGTCAGGTGACTTTAAGTCACGTGATCTTCGAAGTACATGTAAACGGCGTTCTTCAATCGGATTGCCGCAAGAAAAGGAGTCTGAGTAAAAGTTTTGAAAGTGTCAGTTTTGAAAGTGTCAGTGAAAGTAACATCTTTTTCAGGAATAAAGTATAGGGTTCGTAACAGTCATAGAATGTTCCTAGAGAGTATCTTCTTCTTCTGATTCAACTATGGGTAGAACAGGGTGATTTGGGTGAAGGGGGTACCTAGGGGGTACTCTTCTGAGCCTTGGGGCTGGTACCACTATTCTGTAATCATAGATGATGCTAACAGTAACATGCAGGCTTCCTAAGTACTCCCCTAGGTCTAAGAGAAGAAATATGATGCTGTAAAAAGGAGGAGTAGGGCCTCTGAACCAATGCCTGGGCACCAGCTTAATCCTACCAGTGATAGGGTGTGGAGTGGGAGATCTCTCTCTAATAGCCAAGCATGCCTCGACCCTGGCTCTTGCCTGATTAATTCTCTCCTGAATCTGTTCCCTTCTGATACACTCCTGCTCCTGTTGATGACCAGCTCTAATCCCTTCTCTAATAAGGTTTTCGACATCTGGATTGACAAGTACTTGATTGAGAAGGTCAAGTATATTAAATGGACTCAGAGTGGGTGATCCAGGTCAAAGGAGAACGTTGGGATGGTCAAAAATAGGTTGCCAATCAACTGGCACTGCTAGAGGGGTTGCAAGATGAATTGGAGTGGAAGGGTTGTACAATGGGGTGCCCTCTGGCTTGAAGGTGATGTCTGGCACTGAGTAATCAAGAATAGGCTCAACCTGAGCCTCTGCCTTCACTTCTGGCTCTATCCAAAAGGAGGGGACAAGCAGTTCTTCTACCTTAACCCAAGAAGTGGCAAAGGAGGACAAGGATGACACTAGTGATCAAGATTAGTGTCTGAACAATGAACTAGAATGCCTAGATGCACCAGGGATCCACTGGTCAATACTAGAAATCAAGAGGGGAGGTCTAGGGTTGCTAATCCTAAACCAAGTGAGAAGTAAGTACAGTCTTGTCCTAATGAAACAACCAAACCTTTACAGGTTAAGGCTATTCAAGCAGAAGGACAATAGGGGTGAATCAAGCGACTAGAGAGGCTTGGGGAATCTCCAGAAGGACAAGACTGGGCCCTTCTGTGAGCTGGGGGTGTCCCTTATATACTATTCTACTGTTTGTACAAGTGTATGGTAGATCTAAAGATATGCTATGCTATGGAATGTTCTATAGTGTCCTAACCTATGGCATTAACTGCTCTG
>JBBPMU010001037.1:0-11172 GCA_038090475.1 Wakefieldia striispora | reverse complement strand
ACTGATCTATTGGACGCAGTCATGCTGAATCACACGGTTTCGGGGTCTCAACTCGGGCATTTCCGAGGCGCGACTCAGCCCATAGCTGTTTTTTTGCGTTTCCGTATATTTATGAAAACGGCTGTAACAAGACCATCATAAATTCTGCTTGCCTCAAATAGGAACTCGCCAACAGACGATCATTACTGGGCCTGCAGCAATCCCAGTAACGCTACCTCTGGTCCCGGCGAGCCTCATAGCGACGCCACTTCAAAGTGGCCTACTAGTAGTACAGCCAAGCATCACCCCAGCAGCCTTCGTGACCACTACCGCAAGCGCATCACTACTATTTCTGACTGGCTCGCTGTCATTTCCCAGTACGATGGTACAAATTTCTTCGTCAAACCTTCTTGGATCAGCCACCTCCATCCCGCCAAGTCCGGCATTGTCCAGCGTCTCAGTGATATCACATCACTCCGAATGTCAGCGGCTGACTCAAAGTGGCTTCTATCGCTCAGTCTCAGGCTCACTTGTCCCTTCGGCATCGGCATCCCCAAGCCCGATTTCTCACTGGCCTCCAGAGGCCACATGGATGCCTGCCGACCAGACGTGATCCGGATTGCTCACAGGTGGAATACATGTTAGCAGAGCAATTGATTTACGGACCGTCACAGTTGCATGCTCTTGATTTCAAGCTGCCAGTGCACGATAGTGTGTCCCAACAGCCAATAGGCTTTGATTACATAACTTCCAGCTTGGACTTCTGGTACTGCTCGCGTTCAGTTCACTTGAGTTTGATCATCGGGAAAGTTCATGCGTGAACATTTGCTTACTATTGTGAACGTTCAGAACACTGATTCAGAGTCGGGTTAGTCCCATTTGATATGAGTGCAAGTTGCTACCTACGATACAGGGGCTAATTTAATTTTTGTGGTAACGAATCATCAATCGCGTCACTCATGTTGTATACTTCTTTGCACCGTCTGGCATGGACCCGGTTTCGCCGTCCCCAGTTTCCTCAGTACGCACAACAAAGGTTGCGTGGATTTCGCCCTGGCCAAGTTGTTTGCTTATGTGTGCTTCCTCCCGTAGCGAAAACTCGAAGATGCAATCCGTACTCTGGACGAAGCCATTGTACCATCGTTAACTGCCATCGAAAGACCAACACCCTCGAAACGACTTCACCTCACACCTTCGGTGTACTCCACACTGGCGAAATTTGGTGTTAGGTCCAGGGAACGAGCACGACCCCCGTCCAAGTTAGTTCCTTGCGTATTAAGGTTGTTGGACATCTTGAAAACATCATCCACCCCTTCAGCAGTACGTACGCAATAGACGTCTCAAAAAGTGCACCCCACCTTTCTGCGATCCTCACGCGATCGGCATCTCAGCCCAGACAAACTCCTCCGCCCGATGGCTTCTCGACCCCTCGTGTTCATCCTACATCTGAATACAGACCCTCATCCACAGACTCCCTTCTTTCTCGCCTTGCTACCTACAAGATCACTACATATGCGAATAAGCCATCAAAAATTGATGCTGCTGCTGCGGCAATGTGTGGCTGGATCAACGACGGGAAGGACAGGCTGGTTTGCGGAATTTGTGACGCTGCATGGGTACTCGCTGGCCGTGAGGGTATGGCAAAAGACGCTGGTAAGAAGGTAGGTTCATGTAAGTCAGCCCACTAAGCACCTACTTCTAGCTAGTGCATTGGTCGAAAAACAACACGCCTCTCTAGTGGACATGCACAAGGATGGATGCCCTTGGAAGGCCAGACAGTGCGACCGTTAGCATTGTTTTCTGTCGATTTGACGTGACATCCTAACATTCTCGTTTTCGTTTTGTAGCCTCGATTTATCGGGTACCTATCCAGGCGCCGACTGCAATGGTCCACCAATTGAGGGTGACAGCGTTATCCCTCGAACCTATACTCGCCAGTGTAGCTGTTAAGCATCCACTCGTATGCTCACCCTTTACGTCTTTACGAGAGCGCGTCCTAATTAGGGTGTTTAGACACCCTCACAACTGAGTTCCTTACGCTCCATCTTCTCTGTAGTGGCATTTCAAAGATTAGCAGCAGAGCACGACTCTGCTATGGGACATCGGGAGAGCCCTCATTCCGTGGTCCTCTCAGACACTGCCATTCTAGTTACTCTGTTTGGATGGACTCCAGCGCCAACTGTAGGCAACGAACTCTGCCACACCTCTTCGTCCATTTCACGTGCAGGGTCATATGGTCGTTCTGCTTCTATCCCTCCGACCCCAACACTTTCGCGTACCAATTCCGTCTCGAGCCATTTCCGAGAGCCAGCAGGCACACCGACCCCCTCTGCTTCCCCTCGGATGAGCATTTCCCAGTTCAACATGTCTCCGGGCCGCGTAATGGCATCTTCGCGCGAGACAAACCCGCGGTCATCCAGTAACATTACCGTCTCAACTACGTCTCGAGATGCCCCGCTTGTGTACTGTGTTCTCTGTCAGCGACGAGTTGGCCTTTGGAGATATTTGATAAACGAGGCAGCAACAACCTCGACGCAGGATGACCGCTTTGCCCCGGCATCTCGTGAAGAATCGAAAGGGTTCGACCTGGTGAAAGAACATCGATCCTACTGCCCTTACATCGTCTGCTCGTCCGTAGTCCCTTCATTCTCGCATTCGCCTACGGAGGACTTGCCCGGGAACGCAATGGAGGGTTGGAGAGCTGTACTGACTGTCGTCCAACGTTACGAACTTGGCCAGCGGCAACACGTATCCCGGTTTCTACCTAGTGACGATCCTGCTTGTCAGGCATCTTCGGCAGAGCTCAAAGGAGTAAAGGCTATGGTGGCTGGAGTGAAGACTAATGGGGTCAGTAGTCAATCACTTCGTCTCCGCGGTTCACTGAATTTGGCGTGCATGTAGGGTCGAGAATTGTTGAGATATGTCAAGAATGTTCTAGGTTGAGTGCATGGTTTATTATCAGCTGGCCTGTAGATCTCGAGCAATGTGCCCGCTGCCTCTGTCTTCGTTAAGTATCCCTCTAATTTGCAGTCATCATATCATTGGGCACTTCTTCTGACGCGTGAACAAACGGAGTCGTTTCACGGTTCAATTCAGCAGAGTACTTTGATGAGATCCCTCTGCTGCGACCGGGGCTCTACATTGTGCCGCGGGTCGGTCCTCAGTTACCTACCAGTTGTGACTAGTTCACTGGCATGGTAGCAGTCCTCAAGGACCATATCCTCAAGCACGAAACTTCTCCAATAGATGCCCAAGTCGAACATATCTGCCTACGATAAATGACGTCCGGGAATACGGGGTATGTACTATCACGTGTAGCGGTGCTCTCCTTCAGTGTCATAGTCGTCTATTCCGCTCCGCCAAGGGCCTCTGCCGTGACTGATCACCAGTATTCGGCGAGGATTCCGCACCCAGATTCAGTTCCATGTCCAACTTTCTAGCCAACTCCCGGTCGGCTTCCTCAATCCTTTTCCTTCTCTCTTGCTGTCTTCTTCTCTCTAATTCCTCTTCATGAGCTTGCTCACGCTTCGCGACCTCCATATCCGCCTCTTCCTGCCGTCTCCTCTCTTGCGCAAGTCTCTCCTCTCGCTCAGCTTCCTCTTGTGCTTGGCGCACTAAAGCGAGATCAGCCTCTTCTTGTCTCCGTCGCTCTTGTTCCTCGGCCTCCATTTGAGCACGCGCGAAGGCTGCATCAGCAGCCTCTTGTTCAGCACGCACTTTGATACGCACTAACTCTTCCTGCCACCTCCTTTCGGCTTCTGCTTCCTCTGCTCGCCTTCTACGAGCTTCCTCTTCAGCTGCCTGGCGGCGACGCTCTGCTTCGCGTTCTTGCCTGACTCGTCCCTCCTCTTTCCTTCGATGCTCTTCTTCCTCTCGTTCCCTACGCTCCTCCTCCTCCCGCCTCTCGCGCTCCTCTTGTCTCCTATGTTCCTCTAGCTTTCTACGTTCCTCCTCCTCTCTCCTTCTGCGCTCCATTTCTTCCATTTGTCTGCGCTCTTCTTCCTCTCTCCTCAGCTCTTCCTCCCATCTCCTGCGCTCTTCGTCTCTTCTTATGCGTTCCTCCTCGCTCTTTTTGAATTCTTCCTCTTGCAGTCTCCTCCGTTCTTCCTCCTCCTTCCTTTTCTCTTCCTCCTCGCGTTTCCTTTGCTCAGCCTCCTCCAGTCCCCTACGTTCCGCCTCTTGTTCCTTCAGCCGTTCTTCATCTTGTCTCCATAGTTCTTCTTCGCGTTGTTGTCGAGCTTGCTCTTCCATCTGTTGCCCACAGTCACTTTCCTCGCGCACTCCCTGTTCCTCAGCATCCTTGACTTCCTCCACCTGCCGCTGACTCTCTTCGATTACTTGTTTGCTCTCTTTTGCGGCATCTTGAGTTCCGATCAAGTCATCCTGCGTACTGCATAGAATAGACTGAGCCTCGTCTCGCCCCTCCTGTCTCCCTCTGACATCTTCTGCGCCAGTAACAGGTGCAGTCTCTAAGGCTACCTGAGAGGATGGGATCGTAGTTGTCGGTGACTGAGACGAGGGGACGATGGGATCAACGTTTCGCGGCAAGGGAGTAATTGGAGAAATTGGCGCTGGGCTGGACAAGGTCGGTGTCGGCGGTGGCTGCGCAACGGAGTTAGGGGGATGACTTTTGCCGGCTTGGTTGAACTGTGGTGGTGGCGGTGGTGGAGGAGGCGGTGGAGGCGGGATTGAGAAATGTTGCTGAGGTTGCTGAGTATATGACTGAAGGGTCTGTGGCTGAACCGCTTGCGAGGACGCTGGAACCGTGAAGTGCTGTTGTTGGGGCAGTTGGAACTAGAGACGGAGGTACTCAATGTCAATGATAGAGGGTGAAGGAAGTGAACCTACCGTTTGAGTGTATAGTGGTGTTTGCTGTTGTAGAACAGGGGTCGGACTGCTCGGGGGGACTCCTGGGTGATTGTACTGTTGGTAGTGCTGTGGAACCTGTGGAAGGTGCGAAAATTGAGCGTAGGGAACCTGTTGGGGATGATATTGGTGTTGTTGCGGTGGCGGAGAATAAGGTTGCTGGTGGCCCGGTGCACGCTGCTGCAGTTGTGGTGGGGACAGCAATTGTTGCAAAGGATATTGCGATTGCTGCTGCGGTTGAGGCTGAGGAGTGGTACTATGTAGCTGATGACCCATTGAAGGTGGCGAAAAAGGTGTCGAAGGTCCGTTAGGATATTGTATGTATGGCTGGTAGGCCAGGGGGGACCCGGGACCCGAGTCATAGCGTTGCTGAGGTTGTCCAGGTACCACGTGAGGGGGTTGAGTAGACACCGAATGCTGGGAGGATGATAATGCCTGCGGATAAGCCGGAGTTGTAGGGGATGTATAGGCATGCGAATTTGGCGGCGTGTACACTTGACCAGGAAGTCCGTGAGTGAAGGAATCATGATTCCCAGCAGCGTAGACGCCTCGCGATTCGTGTTCCTGGGTAGAGCCCGGCGGCGGAGAGAATGGGATGGGAAATGCGATACGAGGATGACCTTCAATAGACCCCTCTACCACAATAGATGGCGTTACACTTGTCACAGAGGTTGCCCCTGGAGTATAGTACTGCATCGGACTCTGCAGTGGGAAAGACGGTGAAGGCACCGCGGTGTTCACGGCAGGCGCATCGCCCAGACTCCTCCTGGAAGGCTGGCCGGGAAGCGTCTCTGGAGGCGGATGACTCGTACCCGCTACTCCAAGTCGGTTCCCACTACGAGGAAGGATGGGCCTCGGGCCGCCGCCTCCTGGCTGAAGGGCGGCAGGAAGGCCTGGCTTCTTTCCAGAACTAACTTGAACATCGGATGGGGCGTCGTCAACCGGGAGTGGTGGGAGCGGGTCGTCCCTCTGTTTCACGGTGGCCACTGGGGAAGTGCCACCATTTGGCGATGCCTGTCTGGAGGGCTGGCTCTGAGGGCCGGGCGCAGAGATCAATGATGACGACAAGTGGGTGCCATCTGTCTGCGATTGTTGGACTGACTTCCTCTCTCCGCTCACAGTGGAACGCGCCGGCCGCGGAGACGTACCAGGTGAAGTCGATTTTGAGGTCGATCGTCGACCTTGGTCAAAATACGCAGCAGGTCGTGCGACTCGATCGGATGGGTTGAGTTTTGAAAGACGACGCGTTATGGGCGGAGGGGAATTTGCGTAGAAAGTCATCTCAAGATAAACTTCGCCCCTAGTACCCGCCGAAGTTTCAAGCGAGACCCAATCTGGAGGCACAACACCATACCCCATGAAGTTAGCAGGTGTAGATCATCTAGTTGTGATATCGATTGTTAGTACACACCATCAAACTCGCCTGTTTTGAGCGTCTCTTCGATATCCACTGTCCCCTTCCCCAGAAGTACGTCGTCCCCTCGCTGCTCATCCTTGTAACACGCAACTTCCAAGGTCCTGTTCGCCTTGTCTTTCCCTACGTCGGCAAGGACAGGAAATCGGAATTCTTCGTCCCATACGGGATGCTGGCCTCCCTTCGGATCGACTTTGGTTCGTTTCGTTAGACCAGAGAGGGTCGCCTGAGCGTAGGGATTCTGCTTGTAAAAGGAGGGCTGGTGAAGATGTTGAGCCTTCAGCACAACGACCACAAGAGTGCCGATCTCCTTTTTCTGGTCAGACATGACCCGACTATATCAATGAAAACTTGCAGGTCACGGTGAAGTGGTCTGGAGATAACTGCGCCTATTGTTGGCCTAATTGATCCTTGCGGCTGTGTTGCTCGCCGTACTCCGAGTCAGTCTAAGCCATGATGATCACATTCATGGTATTACCACAGTAGCTCAATCATACTACAGTAGTTTACACCAACACGTAACACCGACACCACAGCACGGAAGGCTCTATTGAAACTGTTGTCCGTCATCCAAGGATTCGATAGGCCATGAAATAACTTGAAACGTGACGTTCTGGGCCCGGGCCCAGGTACCGGTCATATCTTTTGGTGCAGATATGAAAGCTGTAGCATGATTCTCTGACGCCCGGGTTCATTCTTGCGATTGTTTTGATGCCGAGAGAATGTCTTCAAACAAGATGGAAGATCTATCACACATCCCGCGAAATATTCCGCCCGGGATGTCATACAAGTTTGCTGGGGTGTCAAATTCCTAGTTTTCGTGTCTTTTTAACAATCCCACGATACAAAAACGAAAAAATACACACGGCGATCATACCAGCGTCAAGAACACAAATACGGTCATAAGATATGATTGTGCGTAAACGATCTGTATGGTGTCAGCGAAGGGAGATGATAGTGGGCTCGAGTGAAACATACGAGCAATACAAAGGATCGTGCGCTCCTTGAATTCCGTTGCAATGGTATCTTGGATCTTACCATCTGTCTCATAGTCGACTGATGCTGCTTAATGTTTAGACGTTGTCGCATCATGCAAGGAATGCGCAGAAATCTACCTGTGGCTTCATCGAGGATGAGGATCTTCGTCTCGTGGACTAAAGCCCGTGCCAGCGAGACCAGGGATCTCTGCGAAAAATTAAGCAACGAGAAAGAAAAAAATAGGTGCGAACTTTACTTGGCCAACAGACAGGTTACTACCTTCGTCGTCGATCGGAGTATCTAGCTCAAAACGATTACCGACGACCTGAGGGTCGCCTTGGGTGGTTGTCTCAGGTAAAGGAGGCTGCTTCTCATGCGTGTCTACAAGGTACGCCCGTTTGAGAGCATCCCAAAGGCGAGCGTCATCATGCAAACCAAATGGGTCAAGGTTGGACCTGAGTACCCGAGACTGAAAAACCTGTTAGTAAAGCGAGACATACAAAGATTCATGTAACTTTACAAAGGAACTATAACAAAGTCGGTCAACACAAATCACGACTTCGTACAGTAAGACTCACAGCGTCTTGTGGAATGATCGCAAGCCCCTTCCTGAGTTGTTCAAGCCCAACTTTGGAGATATCGACCCCATCAATCTGAATGCTTCCGGATGAAAGTTCCACTAGTCGATACAGGGCCGTCATGATTGTCGATTTTCCAGCTCCCGTTCTACGAGGTCATTAACAATGATCAACATTACTCGAGGATCCACAGTACCTGCCAACGATGCCAATCTTTTCCCCGGGGGCAATGATCATACTCAGACCCTTTAGCACAGGTGGTAACTCGGGCCAATACTTCATGAAAACATCCTTCATCACAATGTGACCTTCAATAGGCCAGGAAGGGGGAGCTACGCTGTCCTCCAGCTGGTGAGGAGCTTCTTGTTCCACCTCATTGGCGTAGTGGGCAATACGTTCCACAGAGTTCATATTGTTCTCCACCTCTGCAATCTGGCGAATCATCCAGCCAAAGGACTTGGATGGCGGATCAGCTATCCAATCAGTTAGTGTTCCTCGAGTGGACCCTACCTGCTGCACCATCAGAATGTATGACAAAGCGAGCCCAGTCTGTCCTGGCGAGATGCTGAAGCGGGTGGCAACTGTCAAAATGGCGACTGCGAAAGTAAGGATCGCTCCAAGAAAGTCCAAGCGAATACCGAGCCATCGCTAGTTAGGCAAGTTAGAATTGTCTAATTGTCCTAACGGTTAGCTTTCTCACCTGATTTGCAATGGTCATCAAGTAGGCTCTGGGAAGCCAGTTATAATCAGTAATGCTTCATGCTCTACTCGTTTCAACTGACCGGTTCTCGACATCAACGAGTTCAACATTCTCATTCTTGAATCGGGCCGTCTCCCCGTATGCGGAAATCGTCGACAATCCGGTCAGGGATTCAGAGAAATGTGCGTATAAAGAGCCGCGTAGAATAGCATCTAAGAATGTGTTGTCAGTTGTGAGAGCCAACTACGCAAGGTCTTGCGCATGCCTACCGAGTCGCTGCAATCCATATAGTCAAACAATAGTGAAGCTATATGTTTGGCGCAACATAGGCAACATACCTTCAGTTCTCTTGCGCTCGCGCGGTAAAAGAACGCGATATAGAAGTAGCAAGCCAAGACGAAAAAAATGACCAACAAAAACCAAGGCAGGATGATGGATATAAGAATAACGGCACCGAGGATACTGGACGCAGTCGCGCTCATCATGCGTAGTGAATCACCAATGAAGTTATCAATAGTATCAATATCTGCGGATTAACTTAGCTACAGGCATCAAACTCTTTTTGAGCGCACCTTTTGCGAAGCGATTCATGATGCGGCCGAGAGGCTATCAGAGGTGTAATAATTGGTAATGGAAGTAAGCGACATGCGAGACTCACAGTCGTTTCGAAGAAACTCATGGGTGCATGGAGGACACGGGTGATGGCTCTCTAAGCAAAGTAATGTCAATAAGTAATTTGTCTCAAGACACAAACTAGGCCAGCTTACCTCATGTAGCTCTTGTGACGCGTAATAGGTCAGCACGGCGAAGGATGCCCCCATAAAGAACATGGTTAATGATTGCGAGACACCGAGAGCAGCATAAATGCCCATCTAGAAATCTTGTCTGAGATCCGATCAGAAAGTGAAGCAAGTATCGTACATAGAAACCTTCTGGGTAGTCCCACTTCAGTTCCTCCCAGTAAACAAGCCTAATGATAACAATGGTGAATGACAAATCGAAACATAGTTGAGATATACTCACCAGTAGGACGACATGACGTTGGAGACTTGCATCAAAGCAAGAGACAGAAGCAAAACTGGGACGAGGACCACGCCGTTTCCAGCGACCAAGTATTGCCGGTAGACTCTCCATGGAATAGCACCCGTATTTCGCTCGTCCTCTTGTGTCATTGCTTTACCCTTAACGGTGACCTTTTGCTCCTTCGCATCTTCGTGACCTGTTTCAATCTTGCCTCCGTCATTCTTGCTGTTGTCTTCTTTCGAACCGAACCCCTCTATGAATTTGCAAAATGCGCCATTGTTGGCCATCAACACACGAAAAGTGCCACGTTCGGCGATCTTGCCATCGATCAACGTGTAAATATAATCGACTTCAGGGAGGAAGTGCAATGCGTGAGTCACAAGGATCCGTGTTTTGCCCACTGTGCTGTCCTTGAGCACGTTAGTGAATACGGCCTTTCCAATATGAGCATCGAGTGCAGACAAAGGATCCTAGTGAGGAACAAATGTGAAAAATCAACACTATCAAAGACAGATGAAGAGGACAAACGTCAAATATCATGATATCCGAGTTACAGTATATAGCCCGACAAATGTTGATTCGTTGCTTCTGGCCACCGGAGAGAGAAATGCCTTTCTCCCCAACCTCAGTCAAGTCGTAACTGGGGAGCATCCGCAAGTCTTGTTCTAGACAAGAGTCACGAACAGCCTTCCAATATCTTTCTTCCTCGAACGGCCGTCCAAAACAGATGTTCTCTCGAATAGTAGCATTCTGGGCCAATACGTCAGTCCCTCACTACAGCAGTGACCTGAACAAATCGCACCTGAATCCAAGCAGTCTGAGCACAGTAAGCAACTGTACCGCCAAACTCAACGGTACCAGCAACTCGTCTCATCTCGCCAATGATGCCCTGAAGCAGTGACGTCTTTCCCGCCTCCACCGCCCCGACAATAGCGACGAGCTGACCACGGGGGATCTCCATGTTGATACCCCTGAGTTTGAAGATGCTGGCATCATCAACATGTTGCGGACTTGGGCTCATCGATTTAGACTTCCCCTTCATCTTGTTACGCATACCCTTCTTGTTACTGTTCGACTTGGAATCCTCAGGCTTTGACGGAGGACTGTCCCAGGTAAAGTCTGCACAGACTACCCTCAACGCAAGGTCTAAGTCCCTATTGGCCACCAGGGTCCTGTCGACCGTTTCGGCCTCAAAAACTTCGTAGAGACGTTTGCATGCAGTGGCAGCGTCTGCAATAGAACTAAGTGACATAGCTATGTACAAAGTGTCGGTTAGTTAGACTAAAGGTAACAACAAAAAGCACATACGAAGGAACATAAGAGGCAGCCTGATGAGTTGGAATAAGGTGAGAGAGGAAAAGACATTCGCAGCGGACAGCGAATGACCGGTCAACGTATAGGTGACGAACGCAAGCACGGTGGCTAGCGCTGGCAACGAAAAGGCAAACGCATTCAGGCCCGCCCAAAGGACGAGCAACATCCTTATATAGCTAAAAGACAAGATTGGTCACAATAATAAGCAGAGTGGAGAGCAACATACAGTGACCTCAAAAACTGTTGCAATGTTTGACAGTTTTGGACTAGTGGTGATGTAGTACCTCATAGCATGGGAATATCACTTAGTGTTGGTGGAA
>JBBPMU010001036.1:0-11178 GCA_038090475.1 Wakefieldia striispora | reverse complement strand
TTGCTCCAATCACTCTTGAGTTATGCCATTAAGCTGTTCTCTGGCTTGAACAAAGCCAACACTAACATAACTCAATTATATGCAATATTGTGACCTATTGGCTGAATCAAATTGCAAAATTCTTTTTGCAGGTGGTAGATATAAACATAGGCTATGATTCATCTACTGACACTTTACATTTTTATGAAGAAATGAATATTCTACATTCAAAAAGCTGAGAGAAAGCTGAGAAAAGCCAGAAGCTGAGCTGAGGCAACACTACACAGGAGTGTACCAAAAGATAAACATCTCATGATGTCGAGTCACGTGATCGAAGAAGTACATGTAGACGGCATTCTTCAATCAGATTACCGCAAGAAAGATGAGTCTAGGTAAAGTTTTGAAAAGTGTCAGTGAAAGGTAGCGTCTTTTCAGGAATAAAATATGGGGTTTGTAACACTTCTCTTCGTCACTATCGCCATATTTTCCTAGCAATTACCTCCCTTCAAGGAAGACCCAACCCCTATCCTCAATATTCTGACCACTTCTAGATCCTCAGATCACATGACTGATCACATGACTGATCACATGACCCACCATGTCTTTCCTTGACAACCAACTCATCCTATCACATGACTACCATCCATACGACCCATCTTCATTCTTGATCACATGACCACTATCACATGACAAGTCATGTGACCCTTCTTCCCTTGATGCGTTCTCTGCCAACCCTTCAAGTCATTGAAATATGCCTTCTTGGACCTATCCTTCAATCCACTATCCTGGGACTTTACTCCCTTACTTCAGACTTCCTCTTTAGACCACATGGAGTCCCATTTTCCCTTTTAGCAATTCCTTTCCAGGACACAGACTCATTTCTATCCTTATAGTATTCCTTATACGTGCTATGCATCTCTGTTGATTTCCTAATATGCATCATGCATCTTGTTGATTTCCTTTTACATGCTATACATCTTGTTGATTCCCTTTCTCAATATACAATGTGTTATTGTCTCTTGTTTACTTTACTCTAGTATAAATACCCTCCATTGTACTAGGTAGCTCCCCAGCTAATTCTATGCATTTCTCCCTGAGAAGTGGCTCCTCTCTGAAGGGTTGGTTGCCCCTCCATTGAGTAGATCTAAGTCACCCTTCAACCTTCAGGTTGGTCATCACACAGCAGTGCCCCTATGACTGCTCCTAGAATACCAAGAGGGTTAGCTTCCCTCCTGGTCGTCCTCCTGTCTTGAGGATATGCCTGTCAATGTCTATGACACCTAGCATCTTCAGAAGAACCCTTCTTTGATGACACTATGACTCAGGGTCAAGCATAATAGCTCCCTTTGTTCCAATCCCCACCTCATAGCTCCCCACCCCCCACTCAAGTCCCATCTCCTTTCCCTTCTTCCCACAGCATGTCTTCAGGAGCCAATGAAATCAAAGCAGCTTGCCTGGAACTGTTCTCCAGCAAGAATGAAGATGCATCTAGATGGTTGCTAGCGATGAAGGCCTACTTCACTATCAATTTGACCAAGTATAATGATGAAAAGATAGTCATCACTCTTCTCAACTGAATGAATATTGGTAGAGGAGCCACCTTCTTCAAAGCCTGACTAACCAAGGTGCTCACCCAACCAGTTACCTCCTGGAAGGACACCCTTGTTGACCTTGAAAAGGACTTCTGCACTGTCTTCATACCCCCTGGTCTCAAAGACAATGCATGCGTGGCCCTCCATAACATCCAAATGGATGGCAAGCCTTTCAATGGCAACTTCAACTCCTTCCATAGTGCCTTCTCCCTCAAAGCCTTGAGGAGTGATATCAAGGACCAATCTATCCTCAAAGACCTATTGAAAAGAGCAGTGTCTCACTCTTTGGCCAAGATGATGATGGCAGTCGAGATGGAACCCACCACTGCCAGCAAATGGCTAGAGAAAGCCTCCAAATTCTACCATGCTGTAATCCAGAACAATCAGCTTCACTCTGGAACCACTTCTTACATCAGATCCGCCACACCCACCCTTCATTCTAGCCACAAGGACCCTATGGCTATGGACGTAGACACCATCTCTCTTTCCCCTGCAGAACAATCCGACCACATCAAGAATAAGAAGTGTTTCATATGCCATCGAAAAGGATGTTGGTCAGGCAACCATAGGAACGGATCCAACAGAAGGAATCCCCCAAAGAAACACCAGATATGGGCAGCCAAAGAAGACGACTCCCCAATTGATCCCCTCTCCACCTACACAAAAGGCAAGGGACTCAAGGCTCACCAAGCAATCAGATTACTAGAAATGTTTTCTGACTCAAGCACCCCCACTGAAGAAGCCAAGAATGAAGACAAAGAAGCTGATGAAAAGGATTTTATCTAAGGAGGAATAGCCTGATGTCTATTGTCTCCAGAACAAATACTCCTGTAATTATAGCCCCCATTTTTGTAAATTCCACTGCCTCTAGAGCAATACAAGTCCCCATATCACTCTATGCAGGGAATGCAGGAGAAATCATTGACACCACCACCCTCATCAACTCAGGAGCCACCAGATCATTCATCGACCACAACTTTGCAGTCCAGAACAGAATTCCCCTGGTACAACTAGTGAAACAACCAAACCTTTACAGGTTAAGGCTATTCAAGCAGAAGGACAATGAGTGTTGCGCAGCAACACTCAAACAACAAAAAGAAGAAGAAAGGAGACTTAATGTGGCAGGTTCTGAAACAAGCAAACAATTCCTGAAGTAAAAGACAGCGACAGTTTATGAGCTCATGTCTAGGAGCGAAGCATAGAGGGAAGTGTGGGATATTGAAGCTGAAACTCCAAGTGAACTTTGTTAGAGTTCCTTGGTCTATATTCATGGGTTTATATACTGTACAACCTATGATTATGTAACCAGTACTATGTAGGTGGAGAGATAAGAGGGAGTTCTGCCATTGGCTGGAATGTCATGGAATATGAGAGAATACCACAGCCCTTATCTACATGCATTAAGCATGAGGCGTGTGGCAGAATGGAAAGGAAGCATAAAGCGGTAATTAAAAGGTAACATGAGGTGTGGCAGATCTTAGATCGTGCCGGAGATTAAAATGAGAAGCATAAATGTGGCAGCCAATAGGATCCAGTCCTTTGGACAGCCTTGACATGAGGTGCGTACCTTGTCCTAGAACAGTAATTGTTCTGGATCGAAGAGTGCGCTAGAGAAAGGGACAACATAGTTGGACTTCAAGTCCGAAAAAGAGTGGATGTCTGAGGGCAGGAAAATAGCGTTTGTAACAGTTACAGTTTTCTATGAAAACTAAACAGTTTGTTACGGATTTCGAAGATACTTGGGAACGGGACGTCGAAACCATCTGGAGACAGCTCTCTGGTGAAGAAGACATGGACCTGGATACGTTTTTCTTTCCTACTCATTCTTATGATCGCTACTGGTTTGACCTTTCCTCTACGGCGTATAGAGACCTCACTTGGGAGATCATCGATAGTGGTCAATATGACCCACTATACCATGACTTCTAGGACAGCCTTCAGACTTCTCATGGGAACACCACCGTTTCCCACGTTTACGGATGCCCCTGGACTTCTGACTCACTTCTACCGGGAAGTCCCATTTGTTCTCTTTCCATTTATACTTAGCGGCTCTCCACTTCCTCTTTTGAACTACGGACCTCCGCTTCCTTTCTTGGACACGGGACTCCGCATTTCCTTTTATGCGTACGTTTCCTTTTACGCATCCTTTGTTGATTCCCTTTTACGATACATGCGACGCGACATGTCTTGTTGATTTCCTTTTACGCGTCGTCCCTTTATGGTAACCCCCCTAGTATATAAAGGGCCGACTTGTAGTAGATAGCTCTTCAGCTAATTCTACGCACTTCTGCCTGCAAAGTCTTCGCTCCTGAAGAAGGTCACTCGACTTACCTCCTGCACTAAGCCCTTCCAGTCCTCCGTCTCTTGTAACTCACCAGGGCTTCTCTCTTACGAGCGATAGCCAATACTCTGCTCCTAGTCATCGCTGACACTATGAGTACGAAAGGATCTCGAGTGAAGTCTTTGTTTCGCACCCGCGTAACACCCGCTGATGCCCTGTCCCGAAAGGACATTGTCGACACTTCCAAGGACAACCAAGACGTTGTTCTCCTCGATCCAGAACACTTCATTAACGCCATTGACACTGACCTTGCTAACAAAATCGCTGAATCCACCACTGATGACCCCATGGTACAGAAGGCCCTCCTCACTCTACAGGACGGCACCTCCTTGTTCCCCCGTGCTTCCCCTAAGGACTGGGAATTCCATGAAGGCTCCCTTTTCTTCCAGGGCCACCTTTATATCCCCACCGCCGCTCGGAAGGAACTCGTCACTTCCATCCATGACTCACCCGCTGCCAGTCATCCTGGCTATTTCCGCCTCTTACACCTCCTCTGACGAGACTACTGGTGGCCCGGAATGGCTACTTTCGCTCACAAATTCATTGCCGGTTGTGCCATTTGCCAGGCTAACAAGGTTATCACACACCCTACTACCCTGCCACTTTCTCCTATCCCCTCGAAAGCGACTCGACCCTTCCAGCAGATCTCTGTAGATCTCATCACCAATCTTCCCCTGTCAGCTGGCCATGATTCTATTATGGTCGTGGTCGACCATGGTCTTACAAAGGGGGTAATTTACATCCCTTGTTTGAAATCCATCACCGCCAAGGGAGTTGCTTCCCTCTTCTTTTCCCAGGTTTTCCCCCATTTTGGCCTCCACAATAAACTTATCTCCGATCATGGCCCCCAATTTGCCTCTTCATTTGCCAGAGAACTTGCTCGCCTCCTGGATTATGACCTCGCCCTATCCACCGCCTACCATCCTCAGACCGACGGTGAGACTGAACGAGTCAACCAGGAACTCGAAACCTACCTCCGCATCTTCTGCGATGGAAAACCTACCACATGGGCATCCCTCCTCCCTATGGCCAAATTCTCCCACAACTCCAACGTCCACTCTGTCACCAACCAATTGCCATTCTCCCTCATGTATGGCTATGAACCCCGCTCTTACCCCCCACTTTCCCACACTACCTTCGTCCCGGCCGCCGAACAATGCCTCACTAAACTCAATGAAGCCAGAACAGAAGCTCTTGCCACCCACCAAAAGGCGCAAGAAGACATGAAATCCTGCATTACCACCAAGTTCACCCCTTGGAAAGTCGGCCAGAAGGTTTGGCTTGACAACAAGAACCTTAAGCTCAGCTACCACTCTCGGAAACTCTCCCCTCAACGGGAGGGCCCCTTCGAAATCACCCAAGTCATCTCCCCAGTCTCCTACCAACTCAAACTCCCCCCTACCTGGAAGATACATGATGTCTTCCACACTTCCATTCTATCCCTTTATCGGGAAACTGACAAACACGGCCCCTTGTTCTCACACCCACCTCTGGATCTTCTCAGATCAGAAGAAGAATACGAAGTTGAAGCCATTGTGGGACATCGGGGTTCTGCTCGGAACCTGCAGTTCCTTATCAAATGGAAAGGCTATCCATCCTCCAACAATACATGGGAACCGCCGTCCAATTTGGTAAATGCCAAGACCCTCCTCAACCTATATAAAGCCTCTTGCCCCAAGGCTTTCCCCTCGTTCCGCTCCCCCTCTACATGATTGAAATCACCTTCCCCCTTGTCATATTCCTCGTCTTTTCCGCCCTCACTGTCTTCTTCTTTTACTGCATCTTCACCATCGCTCTCAAACTTCAATACTCTCGCGACTCTCTCTTCTTCGTTGCCCATGTCACTCCAAATGGAATCTCTGTTGGAATCATCTCCCCCCATAACGTCACCACCCCTGTTCTTTGCTACTCCACCAGCGCCACCTACTCTGGCTGGACGGCTGAGGCGGACGGTTGGAACGATTCTTGAGTCATTCCACTCCCGTTCATCTTCTTCTCATTCTTCTCCTCCCCCTATGCCAGTTACATCTCCCGCATCCCCTACGGCATACTTGGAAATCCCCCTTGATGCCTTACTTTCCACTCTCGATCCAGTCCCCATCTTTTTAGACAGACTTCCACACTTCCACTGAAACATCCTCTATGCCGTGATCATCTCATCACCCCCACTCTCCATCCCACTTTTGAACCTTCCCTTATCCTCTCAGTCGGCGGCAACTATCCCCATCCTCATCCAGGCGTTCAGAAACACCCTCCTCTCATCCGAGATCCAACAATGGTCTCCAATCCAACTCGGAGAATCATGGGCGGCAGCCCTCTCCTATTCCATCCAGGGTACCGGAGGGATTATACTCAATGCTCTTGACCATGTCAGCTTTGGGCTCTTTGTCCCTACCCTTCCCACCAACAATGTCCAACCCCTCCTCCAAACCATCCTCATCAGTCTCTCTCCACTCCAACGACAGGACTATATATCATCCGCTGAGCTCGGTGCGCTCCACCCTCTGGGACAAACCACTCGTCTCTACCCCACTACCTGACCTCCACTACCCGCCCCTGTCCCCACCTATCCAATCCGACCTGATGAGCTGGACTCGGCTTCCATACCCACTCTTAATGCTGCCCCTCCCCCATATTCTCCCCACAGTCAACCTCTTTCCCGACAACCCACACCTGGACTCGATGCACCCCATATGGAATCTCTTGGACCCAGAACACGTGTTCAGCCATCCACTCCGGTTGTCGAACTCGACCTTAATGAGGTTAGAGAATTTCTCACAACCCTCGCTGAACTCACGGAGCCAGTCTCCTCCCCTGAGCCCTCCTCCCCGCTCCCCGTCCCCACTCCCATCCCCCAATGAGTTTCTCGCCTCCGTTCTTGCTATCATTGCAGGTCTACCAGACACCTCCAGTCTGGATGCCCCCACTATCGATGCACCCACTGCCTCCGAACATCCCCTGGCCACTTCTCCCGGAATTGTCCAGTCGACAGATGACGCCACCCTTGGACCCGATGATTTATTGATGATGATGCTCTCCCAGACTTTGATGACGAGAACATCTGATGATAATGATTCGGTGAATCATTCTTCTGACAGGGGAGCTAATGTTATGGATTTCGAAGATACCTGGGAACATGATGTCAAAATCATCTGGAGACAGCTCTTTGGTGAAGAAGACATGGACATGGATACATTTTTCTTTCCTACTCATTCTTATGATTGCTACTGGTTTGACGTTTCTTCCATGGCGTATAGAGACCTCACTTGGGAGATCATTGACAGTGGTCAATATGACCCTCTGTTCCATGACTTCTAGGCTTACCTTCAGACTTCACACAGGAACACCGCCATTTCCCATGTTTATGGATGCCCCTGGACTTCTGACTCACTTCTACTGGGAAGTCCCATTTATCTCTTTCCACTTTTACTTAGCGGCTGTCCGCTTCTTCTTCTGGACACAGGACTCCAATTCCTTTCTTGGACACGGGACTCCGCATTTCCTTTTATGCGTACGTTTCCTTTTACGCGTTGTTTGTTGATTCCCTTTTACAATACACGCGACGTGACGTGTCTTGTTGATTTCCTTTTACACATCGTCCCTTTATGGTAATCCCCCTAGTATATAAAGGGCCAACCTGTAGTTGTTACGAACCCCATATTTTATTCCTGAAAAGATGCTCCACCTTTACTGACACTCTTGAAAACTTTTATTTAGTGATCCTACTTCTTGCGGTGATCCTCGAAGAAAGCCGTCTACATGTATTTCTCAGATCACGTGACTCGATGTCACATGATGTCTTCCTTTTGGTATGCTCCCACAACAGTATAATTTCCTTCGTCACGTGATCTGTTGCACGTGACCACTCTGCGGCATTTGCCGATTTGCCGTTGGTCGAGACCTTCAGACTTATTCCCAGCGGCACTCTCTTTGGGAATAACCCTTTTTGGACTTATTGATTTCTTATCGAGATTCAGAGATCTCTTATCTCCATGGACACATTTCCCTTTCTTCTCTTCTCTTTGATCCCCGTCCAGCGAATGGCAGATGACCCTCAGATAGGATACCGGTCCGTTGATACGGCCGATGGTACGATCTCATTTCTTCTTATTCTCATTGGACGATTACGATACGCACTGCTTGGTCCGTGCACGGTACTCTCATGTATTTAAGTAGTAGACACATCGACTGGTAACCCCAGTCTTTGCTACTTGGAATATACTCCCCAGGGTATTTTCTTCTAGACGAGACCCCTTAGGATATTCTGAGGGATTACTGGGAAACCTTTTATTCATTTACACTCCTAGCCAGAGGATAAACCGGCACTCTTTCATTTACTTCACTCAACGATACCGGTTGGACCGAAGACTTCGCCTTTGAGGTTTTAAGTTCAACCTTCGACTTTCCATCTCGTTTCAGTAGTAGATAGCTCTTCAGCTAATTCTACGCACTTCTGCCTGTGTTATGATTTCATCATTCTCCATCGAACTTTTACCTTGAACGAACCCTTTTCGCTAGACTCAGTCCTCGAAGACAAGTCCCAACATGTATTTCCTGTCACGTGACTCATTCACACGATCACGTGATGTTCCCCTTTTGGTATGCTCCTATGTCAGTATAAATTTCCTTCAGTCATGTGATCTGACACACGTGACCACTCACGGCACTTGCCGATTGGCCGATAACTTATCTTCTGCTCTTCTTTCGCTATTGGCTCCTCCTTATCCTTTATCTTTACTCATAGACGATGACTCATGATACGCAATCTTCGCATGGTACGATTTCCATTCCTATTTCTCATTGGACGATAGCATTTGCACAGCATGGTCTGTGCACGATTCTCTACAGTATATAAACCCCCATGTACATACGAACTATTCCCTAGTTCTATCTACTTGATTCTACTTCCCAGGGTAGGATTTAAGGATAACTCCTCGACTACTGGGATTACCACTTCTCTCAACATTCCTTCTCTATTCGACTTTCAAGCCTCCCTCGTCGCTGCCTTCGTTGCCGGCAAGCCTCTAGAAGCCAGTGCCCTTTCTCTCATTTCACCTTTAGTTTGTTTGAGTGCTACTCCGTATCAGCCTGCAAAGTCTTTGCTCCTGAAGAAGGTCACTTGACTTACCTCCTGTGCTAAGCCCTTCCAGTCTTCTGTCTCTTGTTACTCACCGGGGCTTCTCTCTCACGAGCGATAGCCATATACTCTGCTCCTGGTTGTCGACAACACCATGAGTACGAAAGGATCTCGAGTGAAGTCTTTGTTCCGCACCCGCATAACATACAACATATAAGTCCCCTCTTAAATACATATGTGAGGTTCTTATCTACCAATCAGAATGAAAGGATAAGAACAATAAGAGATAAGGATGAGTCATAGGAAATGACTAAAGATATGGTTCTATCATATCATATGAGTAATACATATCCTTATCATCCAATAGCATAATGGACTCTTATCTCACTATCATCTGAAATGAATAACATGATAGTGACTCACCTCAGTTCTAGGTTCGTTCTAGAACTGTTATCAATCTAGATCTATGACATATGAATGACGAAGTCCAAAGAGATGAAACATCATAGACCAGTGATGAGATCAATTGTTAGATCTCTAAATCTCAACATTCTCTTCCATTTCTTCATTTCTGTTTCTTCTCTTCTTTTTGATCCCCACCCCATGAGGCAGATGACTCACAGATAGGATACTAGTCTGATGATACATACAGCCAATGGTACAATTCTCTTTTCTCAATTTCTCATTGGACATTCCAAGACTGGACAATTACATACTCAGTATTGCCAGACACTATTTAGACTCCTATACTCTGGGATTGAATCCCCAGTCTTAGCTATTTCATCAGCAAAACAACCCTTTGTCTGGACAGTACTACCCAGACTGTGACAGACTCTCACAGCAAGGTACCTAACTGACTAGAGCTGTCCAGAAAATGTCAAAAAAATCCTGCCTATAAACTTGTTATAAAGCCCCATATTTTATCCTGGAAAGATGCTACTTTCACTGACACTTTTTCAAAACTTTTATTTAGGACTCTACCTTTCTTGTGGCGATCCTCAAAGAAAGCCATTTACCTGTACTTTGCTGATCACGTGACTTGATGTCACCTGATGTTTCCCTTTTAGTATGCTCCTGCAACAGTATAATTTCCTTCATCACATGATCTGTTGCACATGACCACTTTGCAGCACTTGCCGATTGGCCATCGGTTGATCCTTCAGACTTCTTCCCGGTGGCCATCTCTTTGGGAATAACCCTTCTTTGGACTTATTGACTTTCGGACTTTGATCTGGGATCCCATCCCATGACTCATTCCTCATTACGCAGTTACCCAATCGTGATCATATCAGAAGGCATGAGCCACAGAGAGCAGTGTGTTTACTCATCTTCTTTTACTCATGATATGTTTCCCTCGGACAGACTTTACCATACGCAGATTACCAGGTCTTACACCTGAAGGGCACTTGCCATTCTTAGTACATATCTTTCCTTTTACGATAGATGGTCCGTGCACTCTGCTGGACTTGTATATAAGTAGTAGACGCTTCGACTGGTGACCCCAGTCTTAGCTATGTATTTGGAATATCATTGCCCAGTTGTATTCTTCTAGGCTGGACCCTCTTAGGATATTCTGAGGGGCTACTGGGTAAACCTTTACATCACTTAACTACTTTTATTCTCTCCTTCGACGATACCGCCTTGAAGTGCAAAGACTTTGCCTTTGAGGTTTCAGATTCAACCTTCAACTTTCCGTCTCGTTTCAAAACTGGTCTCAAAAATTTTACCATATATTTTTATCATCAAACATATGTCTTTGGTACATTGGCCCTGACCATTTTACTCAACTGACTCATATGGTGTGCAAAGAAATATTGTGGGAAAAGGCTGTTTTGCTGATAAGTTGGGAATACATTGCCAAGGTGTTTTCTTTCTAGGCTGGACCCCCTTAGGATCATCTGAGGGGCATACTCAGTATACTCTACCTTTCAACCTTTCTTTGCTCTTGTCAAGATCAGTGGTATTTCATCTTCAGATTTTTCATCTCCAGATACCCTGATCTTAGATTGATCTTTGATCTGATCTACTGTTTCTCAGATGGAACAATCTTCAGATTGATTCTGATGTTCTAGACTCATATCAAATAGATATGAAGGGTGCAACCCTAGAACATTCTGACAAACACCCTTTTCCACTATCATGTCTTCTTATTTCATATGATAGCGGATTACTTATCCATTGGCAGATTA
>JBBPMU010001035.1:0-11201 GCA_038090475.1 Wakefieldia striispora | reverse complement strand
ACAGGGGGAACCTTGACACAAAGTCTGAGGTCTTGGAGGACACGTAGTCTCTCCGCAAACAAAGAGTGTGGTGAAAAAGAGCGCCGTTTATCCTCCGGCTATGAGTGTGAATGAGTAAAGGATTCCCAGTTACCCCTCAGAATATCCTAAGGGGGTCTCGCCTAGAAGAAAATACCCTGGGGAGTATATTCCAAATAGCAAAGACTGGAGAACCAGTCTACATGAATACTCTACTTATATAATGTCCGGCAAGTGTGCACGGACCAACTGTTCGTAAGAGGAAAGTACTGAATATGGAAATTGTACCATCGGCTGTATCATCGGACTGGTATCCTATCTGTGAGGGTCATCCGCCATTCGCTGGACAGGGATCAACGAGAAGAGAAGAAACGGAAATGAAAGGAAGAATGGAAACTCGTGTCCATGGAGATAGTAAGATCTCCGAATCTCGTGTGAAAGTCAATATGTCCAAAAGGGGTTATTCCCAAAGAGAAGGCCGCCGGGAATAAGTCTGAAGGTCTCGACTGACGGCCAATCGGCAAGTGCCGCAGGGTGGTCACGTGCTCCAGATCACGTGATGAATGAAGTTATACTGGAGTAGGAGTGTACCAAAAGTGAAACGTCAGGTGGCATCAAGTCACATGATCTCTGAAATACAGGTAGATGGCTTTCTTCAGTCGGATCGCCGCAAGAAAAGGTTTTCTAGGTAAAGGTTTTTGAAAGTGTCAGTAAAAGAGAGCATCTTTCAGGAATAAAATATAGGGTTTGTAACATTACCCCCTCTTTAGAATCAAGTCGTCCTGACTTGGTACAACGCTTCGAGATTGATGCGAGAGCATGTCCCTTTGGGGACGAAGTCTGTTGAATAATCTTTAAACAAAGATAAAAACTCATTCATTTCTAGTCCCTGTAATGCTCGTGGGGCGCCTGGACTTTTCTTTTTGAATTCTTTAATTTTTTCTGGAGCGTTCCGCAAGTTTTCGGCAGGCTCCCAAGTCCGGTCTGTTTCGTCCCATCCGAGCCAGTGGACGAGGTATTTGAGTTTCTTCTTGGTCAATCGGGATGCGACAATATGGTCGACCTCGTGCTCTTTGTATCCTTCATCATTGACCTCTATGGTGTCGGGTTTGGTCTTCTTTTGACCCAGGAGGACTTCTTTGTATGGTTTAACTCTAGAAATGTTGACCGTAGGGTGAATAGCGATATTCTTTGGGAGACGAAGCATTACCGCATTCGGTAGGATCTGCAATATTTCGTAAGGTCCTATCCACTTTTGCATCAGTTTGCGGGTGGCGTAGGGGAGCTTTAGATGCTCCGTGGATAGCCAGACTTTTTGACCGATTTCATATATCGGTGTGTCAGATCTCTTTTTGTCTCCTTGCTTCTTCATCCTTTGGCGAGATTCTTCTAGAGCTTTTCGTACTTGATCATGCGAAGATTTGCAGTCCTTTGCGAATTCACCACTTCTAGAAAGGTCTCCTTCGAAACCTAGTCATGGGGCGTACTTTCTTGTGACAGCGAACGGGGTGGTTCCTGTCGTGGATCCGAGCGAGTTATTGTGTTGGAATTGAGCGAGTTTGATCCACTCAGCCCATTCTTCTTGTCTCTTCGCGACGTAAGTGCGAAGGTATTGCTCGAGTTCTCTATTGATCTGTTCTGTTTGACCATCCGTTTGAGGATGGAACACTGTCGATAGTTTCTGCTGGATTCCTAGTAATTTGCACAAGTGTTTAGTGAACTCCGAAGTGAATTGTGGTCCTTGGTCTGATACGATCGTAGAGGGGATGCCATGTTGGCACCATACTTCGTTCCTGAAAAGCTTCACTAAATCTAGAGAAGAAATCTTCTTCAAGCAAGGTGTGAATACCACCTCTTTGGAAAACCTGTCAACTACAATGCAGATAGAATCCCATCCGTTAGAAACGGGTAAACCAGTAATAAAATCAATGGAAATGTCTTCCCATGGGCCAGAGGCGACCTCAAGGGGTATCATTTTGCCTGCTGGTGCCTTTTGCTTACCCTTCGTGAGGGCGCACATGTTGCAGCTATCTATGTATTCCTGGACATCTCGTGTGATGCCAGGCCAATGATAAAATCTAGAGATCAAATGACACGTTCGTGCCCTTCCGCCGTGTCCTGCGAGCAGGGAATCGTGAAACTGTTCAAATAAAGTCATCCGCAAACAGCAGGGAACGAAGACTTTAAACGAAAGGTTTTTATATACCTCTTCACTAGTATCATAGCGGAATTCTTCTGGTACATCTGCTCGTTGCAGGGATCTGGATTCTTTTCGTACTTGATCAAAAAAGCTAGAGGTAATTTTGATGTTCCTCGTTTCATAGCTCTTCTCCTCTGGGTGGGAGGGATCTCCTAAAGGGTTCATCAATTTTAAATCGGAATTCTCGTTAATCATCACCTTGTAGGCGGCATCTCTCGGGATAAATTTTTTCTTTGAGACGTTAGGGATTACCACTATATTTTCGTTATGTTTTTCGACAGCGTCACCGTGATCTGGTCTTCTTGAGAGCGCATCTGCTCTCCTGTTTTGCGTCCCAGGCTTGTAGCACATTTCATAATTGAATTCTTGTAAAAGCGTGTGCCACCTGGCCTGTCTTGGGGACAACGTCTGAGGTTTCTTCCAGTATTCCAGATTTTTGTGATCTGTCCAAATTTCGAAGTGTTCTCTCCCTATTAAATAGTGGCACCAGTCTTGCAGCGCCCGAATAACTGCTAAGAGTTCTTTATCATAAATGGGGTAATTTCGCTCGGTGGAGTCAAAAGAATGTGAAATAAAAGCGCAGGGCTTCCATATACCGTCATTGTCCTTTATTGAAAGGACGGCACCTGTCACTATGTCTGACGCGTCCGTTTCTACCCGGATCGCCTTCCTCTGGTCTGGATAAGCCAAGAGGGTATCGCTGGTAAACGCTTTCTTCAAATCTTTGAAGGATTTTTGCTGTTCGCTTCCCCATTTGAAGGGGGTATCTTTCTTTGTCAAATCGTTCAGAGGTCTTGCCTTGTCGGCGAATCCGGGGATAAATTTCCTATAATAATTGCAGAGGCCTAGGAAGCCCTGCACCTGCTTCAGTCGAGTGGGCGTTGGCCAGTCCATGATGCCGGCAGTTTTCTTCGACTGCATCTCCACTCCTTCTTGAGATACGACGATCCCAAGGAAATCTACTTTCTTCTCCGAAAAGTGGCATTTTTCTGGTTTTACATATAAGTCGTTTTCTTTGAGTCGTCGAAGGACTTCCTTGACTATTGTTTCGTGTTCTTCCTTCGTTTTTCCCTTGGTATAGACCATGCAGTCATCGATGAAAATGATGACACAAGCATACATGTCGTTAAAGATATCATTCATCATCATTTGGAACGTCGGTGGGGAGTTGGTCATGCTGAAGTACATCACTGTTGGCTTGTAAGCTCCCATGGGCGTGACGAATGCTCCTTTCCATTCGTCGCCTTCTTTGATTCTGATGTTATTGAAACCCCATCTGAGGTCCATCATGGTGAAAAGGTCTGCGCCCTGCAACCTATCGATCAGGTTGGGGATTAACGGTAGTGGGTACGCATTCTTGATTGTTCTGTCGTTGAGATATCTGTAGTCCATGACTAGTTGCTTCTTTCCATCTTTTTTAGGGATGAAGAATACTGGGGCGGTCTGGGGGGATTTGGAAGGTCGGATGTAGCCCTTCTTTAACTCCTTTTCTATGAAACTTGAGACTTCATCCAGCTCCTGCTGGGAAAGCAGTATGACTCGTCCTTTCTTCGGCACAAAGTCTTCTTTTAATTCTATGGCGTGATCCCAGGGTTTTCGGCTGGGCATCCTTTCTGGTTCTTGCTCGGAGAAAACGTCGAGATATTGATGGTAGCATGGGGGTACCTTCTCCTTGAGGTACTTCTTTTCTTCATCGATCGTCATCCCTCTTTGGAAGTAGGGGTATCCGTTGTTCATCCTGTGATGGGGTATCTTCCACTTTTCTGTGGGCATCGTCCGAGGTTTCGAGGATGGTATTCTCCAACTATCAGGCTGGCCATAGTCCGTAACCTGCTTCTCCAACATGGAGGAAATCTTCTCATCAGGCCGGCCAGAGTCCGTAACCTGGTATTCTTCTTTGTTCCAAATTGTTCTGCTATATAGGTTGTAGTCGTCCTCTCTTGAGGGTATCTCCATAGTCTTCTTCAGCTTAGCTGGTATTCTTCCTTTGTTGCAATATCTTGTACAATGAGTAAACTCGAGTCTTCTTGTAGTCCAATCTATTTCTGGGTTGTGTCAAACAAGCCAGTCAAATCCTAAATAAATTTCGTGAGTTCCTAGATTTGTTACAAACGCTTCAATGGGTTCTTGATGACCCTCGACTTCCACAATTATTCTTGCTTTGTGGGTAATCTTTCCTATGCTTGAACTTGTGCCGTTGGCATTTGATACCACAACCGGCCTTCCCAACGGGGTACCTATAATGTTATTAGCTTCGCAAAATTTTTTATCCACAAACGTGTTCGTGGCTCCAGAGTCTACTAGTGACGAGCAAGTCACTGTCTTCCACCGAGGTGGGTAACCTGAATAAAATGAAACATTAGTGGGCAAGGAAATTGAGCCCGAATGTATAGTAGAGTTTGAATAAATAATATCAGAGGCGGAAATGAATAAGGAGGAGTGTGAAACATTCGAAATGACAGGAAGTGGGCGGGGGCCCGTGGGTTTCTTTCAAAGTGTAAGATCGAAAGGGTCTTCGTACGAGCAAGTAGGGGAAGGCACTCGTGAGGGTGAAAAGGAAGCAAAATCGTAAGTGGGGATTGAAGTAGTGTCGGTAGGGAAGGTTATTTCGTCCAACAAGGAATATTTGTTTTTAAACGGGGTTACCCCCTCTTTTACCTTTTTTATTGTTTTTTCTTTTCTTCTTCTTTCCTTTTCTTCCTGTCCAAGCCTTTTCCTATAGTAGGGCTCGGCTTCAGGCGACTTATAGTCCCTGGCGACCTGTTGTCTAAAGCGGGTCTGGTCCAGTTCTGCTAGAAAGTCTTGTCCCGCTTTCCAATAGGCCTCGACGTACATTTTGTAGGCCGCGTCGAACGGCATATTGTGCGACAGAGTAGTCGCACCGGCGAAGAAGACATCCCGGAGACTTCCTTCCTGAGACCGAAGGGGGTTCGGGGGAGTGTAGTACATATGCTTGAAGTCGGCAGTAGTCAATCTTCATACCTCTACTTCTTTTACTCCTGGGAGATAACCAAAGGAGTTCTTTCTTGTTGTCGGCGGATAGTTTACCGACATGTTCCTTGGATAAAGTCCTTACTGGCCCTACTGAGAGGACCTCTGGGGACGCCTTGACCGAAATTGAAAACCAGTTGCCCTAGTACTGGGCGGAGGGTGTCCCGACTACTTTGCGTTCGAGTAGGTAGTCTTTGCTAGGTGAAACGAGACAGAATCGTCGAAGGTTGAACCTCTAACCTCAAAGGCGAAGTCTTCCCTTACGATGGGGTATCGACAGACCTGTGACTCGAAGTCAACAGGGGGAACCTTGACACAAAGTCTGAGGTCTTGGAGGACATGTAGTCTCTCCACAAACAAAGAGTGTGGTGAAAAAGAGTGCCATTTATCCTCCGGCTATGAGTGTGAATGAGTAAAGGATTCCCAGTTACCCCTCAGAATATCCTAAGGGGGTCTTGCCTAGAAGAAAATACCCTGGGGAGTATATTCCAAATAGCAAAGACTGGAGAACCAGTCTACATGAATACTCTACTTATATAATGTCCAGCAAGTGTGCACGGACCAACTGTTCGTAAGAGGAAAGTACTGAATATGGAAATTGTACCATCGGCTGTATCATCGGACTGGTATCCTATCTGTGAGGGTCATCCGCCATTCGCTGGACGGGGATCAACGAGAAGAGAAGAAACGGAAATGAAAGGAAGAATGGAAACTCATGTCCATGGAGATAGTAAGATCTCCGAATCTCGTGTGAAAGTCAATATGTCCAAAAGGGGTTATTCCCAAAGAGAAGGCCGCCGGGAATAAGTCTGAAGGTCTCGACCGACGGCCAATCGGCAAGTGCCGCAGGGTGGTCACGTGCTCCAGATCATGTGACGAATGAAGTTATACTGGAGTAGGAGTGTACCAAAAGTGAAACATCAGGTGGCATCAAGTCACGTGATCTCTGAAATACAGGTAGACAGCTTTCTTCAGTCGGATCGCCACAAGAAAAGGTTTTCTAGGTAAAGGTTTTTGAAAGTGTCAGTAAAAGAGAGCGTCTTTCAGGAATAAAATATAGGGTTTGTAACAGTGTGCTTCTCCATGTCCTGTCATTCATAGTATGTAAGTGCTCTGATTGTGAATGGGGATTCAGATGGATGCTGATCCATTCTCCTGTGTGCTTGTCCCTGTCCTGTCATTCATAGGAGGTAAGTGCTCTGATTGTGAATGGGGATTCAGGTGGATGCTGATCCATGCTCCTGTGTGCTTGTCTCTGTCCTGTCATTCATGGTGAGTAAGTGCTCTGATTGTGAATGGGGATCCAGATGAATACTGATCCATTCTCCTGTGTGCTTGTGAAACGAGACTGAAAGATCGAAGGTTGAATTGTAACCCTAACCTTTAAGGCTAGAGTCGTATCTTGTCTTTTAAGTCCTTGAGGCAAGAACTTCCCTTTGTTGATAGGGGAATTATCTTCTTTAATTGTCATACGAAGGAAACGGAAAAGCGAGTAGATTGATAAGGGTATGAAAGTAAGATATCCCAAGTACCTGGTGAACAGGGAGTAAACCTAAAACCAAAGGCCTTGGGGACCTATGATCAAATGGATAAGACTGGGGTTTCCAGTTGAATCCTCTACTATTTAAATACCAAGATCTATCGTACACAGACCAAGCTGTGCATATCCATCTATAGTAAGTGTCCATGTCATGCCCTGATGGGAGCATATCCTGAGTAATAGTGTCTGAGTCAAAGAGAAAGATAAGGGGAAACATACACAGCTCTCCATGGCATATGTCTTCCAATACGATCATGATCAGGGAGTCTCCTGAGAAAATGTAGAAAGAAGAATGAAACGTGGTCCAAGTATCTGCAGGGTAACGGTCAAAGATAAGCCCCAAGTTAGTCCGATGAAATCTCCGGTCCGATGTCTGGCTGGCCTAATCGGCCGAAACTCGTCACACGTGTGGCGGATCACATGGACTGAAAGGAATTTATATCCCGCCATGGAAAGTCCTGTCTGTCAGGAATTGACAAGTGTCGCGAAGGGTCACATGCCCCAGATCATGTGATGAAGGAAATTATACTGGGACAAGAGCATACCAGAAAGTCATGTGAAGTCACGTGGTTCAAAATACATGTTAGCAGGTGTTATGCAGGTGTGGAACAAAGACTTCACTCGGGATCCTTTCGTACTCATAGTGTTGTCGACGACTAGGAGCAGAGTATTGCCTGTTGCTTGCGAGAGAGAAGGTGTCAATAAGAGAAGAGAAACTGGAAGGGCTTAGCGCAGGAGCAAGTCGAGCGACCTTCTTCAGGAGCGAAGACTTTGCAGGCAGAAGTGCATAGAATTAGCTGAAGAGCTATCTACTACAAGTCGGCCCTTTATATACTAGGGGGGTTACCATAAAGGGACAATGCGTAAAAGGAAATCAACAAGATGCGTCACATCGCGTGTATCGTAAAAGGGAATCAACGAATGATGCGTAAAAGGAAATGTACATGTAAAAGGAAATGCGGAGTCCTATGTCCAAGAAAGGAATCGGAGTCCTGCGTCCAAAAAGGAGGAGTGGGATTCTGCTAAGTATAAAAGGAAAAGAGATAAAAGGGACTTCCTGGTAGAAACGAGTCAGAAGTCTGGGGGCATCCATAAACGTGGGAAACGGCGGTGTTCCCATGCGAAGTCTGAAGATAACCTAGAAGTCATGGATAATAGGGTCATATTGACCACTATTGATGATCTCCCAAGTGAGGTCTCTATACACTGTGGAAGAAAGGTCAAACCAATATTGATCATAGGAATGAGTAGGAAGGAAAAATGTATCCATGTCCGTATTGTCTTCACCAGAGAGCTGTCTCCAGATGATTTCGATGTCCCATTCCCAAGTATCTTCAAAATCCATAACATTAGGTCTCCCGTTGGAAGAATGATTCACCGAATCATTATCATCAGATGTGCTGGTCGTCGAAGTCTGGGAGAGCATCATCATCAATAAGTCGTCAGGTCTGGTGGGGGAATCGCTGTCTGTCAACGGGGCAATTCCAGGAGAGGTGTCCCAGGGAGGTTCGAAGGCAGTGGGTGCATTGGTAGTGAGGGCATCCAGACTGGAGATGTCCGGAAGATCCACAACAATAGCAAGTACAGAGGTGAGGAACTCGTCGGTGGATGGGAGGGGGGATCGGGATCGGGGCGGAGGGCTTGGGGGAGGAGGCTGGTTCCGTGAGTTCAGCGAGGGTGGTGAGAAATTGTCTAACCTTGTTAAGGTCAAGTTCAACAATTGGAGGGGATGGCTGAACACTTGTTCCGGATCCAAGAGATCCCAGATGGGATGCATCTGGTCCAGGCATGGGTCGTCGGGGAAGAGATTCATGGTGGGTAGAATATGGGGGAGGGGCGGCATCAGGAGTGGGTATGGCAGGGTTGTCCAGCTCATCAGGTCGGATGGGGTGGATTGGGATGGGGGCGGGTAGAGGAGCTCAGGCAGAGGGGTAGAGACACGTAGTTTGTCCCAGAGGGTGGTTTGAAGGGAGCTCGGCTGATGAGATATAGTCCCATCATTGGAGAGGGGAGAGACTGATGAGGGTGGTATGGAGGAGGGGTTGAATGTTGTTTGGAGGGAGGGTATGGATAAAGGTTCCAAACCCCACGTGGTCAAGGGCATCGAGTATAATCCCTCCAGTACCCTGTATACATAGAATAGGAGAGGGCCGCCGCCCAAGATTCTCCGAGTTGGATCGGAGACTGTTGTTGAATCTCAGACAAGAGGGTTGAGTTTCAGAATGCCTGGATGAGGAGTGGGATGACCAACGAGAGAGGGGATAGAGGAAGGTTTGTGAGGGGGAGCACGAGTGGTGGTGAAGAGATGATCACGGCATAGAGGACGTTTCAATGGAAACGTGGAAGTCTATCTAGAAAAAGGGGAATAGGGTCCAAAGTGGACAAGAGGGCATCGAGGGGAATGTCCAGGTATGCCTGAGGAGAGTTTGGTGGGGAGATGGGCATAGATGGGGAAGGGGAAAGAGAGATGTGAGAAGAAGATGAACGGGAATGGAATGACTCAAGAATCGTTCCAACCGTCCACCTCAGCCATCCAGCCAGAGTAGGTCGTGCCAGTGGAATAGCGGAGTACGGGGGTTGTGACATCGTGGGGGGAGACGATTCCGACAGAGATTCCATTGGGGGTGAGGTGGAGGATGAAGAAGAGGGTGTCGCAAGAGTATTGGAGTTTGAGGGTGATGGCGAAGATGGAGTAGAAAAAGAAAAGGGTGAGGGCGGAGAAGATGAGGAAGACGATGAGCGAAAAGGTGATTTCGATCATGTAGGAGGGAGACGGAATGAGGGGAAAGCCTTGGGACGAGAGGCTTTATATAGGTTGAGGAGAGTCTTGGCATTTACCAAATTGGATGGCGGTTCCCACGTATTGTTGGATGATGGATAGCCTTTCCATTTGATAAGGAACTGCGGATTCTGTGTGGAACCCTGATGTCCCATGATTGCTTCGACTTCATATTCTTCTTCTGATCCGAGAAGATCTGGTGGCGGGCATGAGAAGGAGGGGCCGTGTTCATCGGTTTCTCGATAAGGGGAGAGGATTGAAGCATGGAAGACGTCGTGTATCTTCCAAGTAGGGGGTAGCTTGAGGCGGTAAGAGACAGGAGAGATGACTTGTGTAATTTCGAAGGGTCCTTCCCATCGAGGGGATAGTTTTCGAGAGTGGTAACTGAGTTTTAAGTTCTTGTTGTCGAGCCAGACCTTCTGACCGACTTTCCAGGGAGAGAATTTGGTGGTAATGTGGGATTTCATGTCATCCTGCGCCTTTTGGTGGGTGGTGAGGGCTTCTGTTCTGGCTTCGTCAAGTTTGGTGAGGCGTTGCTCAGCAGCCAGGGTGAATGTGGTTCATGAGAGTGGAGGATAAGAGCGGGGTTCATACCCGTACATGAGGGAAAATGGGGATTGGTTGGTGACAGAGTGGGCATTGGAGTTGTGGGAGAACTCGGCCATAGGGAGGAGCAATGCCCACGTGGTCGGTTTCCCTTCGCAGAAGATTCAGAGATAGGTTTCAAGTTCTTGGTTGACTTGTTCCGTCTCTCCATCGGTTTGAGGATGATAGGCAGTGGAGAGGGCAAGGTTGTAATCCAGTAGTTGGGCTAGTTCTCGAGTGAATACTATTACGGATTTCGAAGATACCTGGGAACGGGACGTCAAAATCATTTGGAGACAACTCTCTGGTGATGAGCCCACGGACATGGATACGTTTTTCTTTCCTACTCATTCATATGATCGCTACTGGTTTGACCTTTCTTCCACGGCGTATAGAGACCTCACTTGGGAGATCATCGACAGTGGTCAATACGACCCTCTGTACCATGACTTCTAGGTTATCTTCAGACTTCACACGGGAACACCGCCGTTTCCCACGTTTACGGATGCCCCCGGACTTCTGACTCACTTCTACCGGGAAGTCCCATTTATTCTCTTCCTCTTTTACTTAGCGGCTCTCTGCTTCTCCTTTTGGACACGGGACTCCAATTCCTTTCTTGGACATGGGACTCTGCATTTCCTTTTACGCGTACGTTTCCTTTTACGCGTCCTTTGTTGATTTCCTTTTACAATACATGCGACACGACACGTCTTGTTGATTTCCTTTCTCGTTTATTCTCCTCTATTTGTACTTCATAGTATAAATACCCGCCGCTGTAGTAGAATAGCTCTTCAGCTAATTCTACGCCTCTTGTCTTCTGACCTCCATGTCCCATCAGGTGCAAGCTCAAATGCTGGACATCGGTCATCACTGGGTTGCATCTGCTCGATGCTTAGGCCTCTGGGATAGCTCCTCAGACATGGTGTGTGACCACCAGCTGAGTATCGTATCCGTCACCAGTGTAGTGTTGCCTCAGCTTGAAGCTGGCATTTTTTATCTCACCCATTTTATTGTCAATTGCTATTGTATCAAGGTCAATGTGTAGCCTTTAGTGGTAGTTATCACTCATTAAACATTTGTAGAGATTG
>JBBPMU010001034.1:0-11206 GCA_038090475.1 Wakefieldia striispora | reverse complement strand
TCTTTCTGCGGAAGCTCCTCTATCTACCGTTCAAGCCTGAAATTCGGAGAGGCGGTATGTCGTCCTTGGCGGGAACGCGTTCCATGTAGGGAAAACCTGGGGGTAACCGAAGACTTTGTTTCTGTAAGAAACATGAACACGACTGAATCACCACGCCGAATACCTACACTTCGCGAGTGACAACATCCAGGTATGCAACTGCGCCTACAGATCATCGTAAGACGGCGACTCAGGGTGGGCCATCCTTCCTCTCGCAGTGAAGGTTGGATGTTCAGGTGACGCGCAAGTTCCCAGATCGCGTATGCGAGGGAATGGGGAGTCGTCTCCGAGCCTGCCATACTTTTCGATACTATGCGTCGTTAGCGAAGGCAGAAAGTGATCAAAAGTCGCAGGGATTACCATGGGTGTAAGCGAAAAAGGACGAGATTTCAGAAAGTATGACTGACGTGATTCGTCAACCCCTCGGTACTGATCGATCCGGAGCTCTGCCACGTAGGAGCTGCACGGACGACCATCGGAAGGTCACTGTGGGGAAAAACCAGCAAAATACAGATTGTTATGTCACGTGACATTGTCACGGCCGTGTCACTCGTATCGCTCCATATCAGACTCTGCCCTCTCGGTGTCGCAATTAACTTGCAGGTTCAAGGGCAGGGGAGATGTCAGAACAAGTGAGTCGATGTCTACGTGTCGATTCAACCGTCTCACGGAAGATTTGGACTGCGCTTACCTCTAGCTCGTGAGCAATGTCGTGCTTGTACAACGAGCTCGCGGTCACTGATGGAACACATCATACCTCCCGGAACCTATCTAGGAAGTAAGTAATCCTCAAACTCAAGTTCTGCGTTTCTTAATGAGCCACATGCAGTTTGTGAGTGATTAGGACGGCCATGCTATCAACGACGTCTCACAGAACATATCATTTTGCCTCATCAAGGAAGTGAGTGTTGATCGAATGCATGCTTTGACAGCCACCTCATGGACGTTCTTTTATCGTGTAGCTCGTGAGCGATTGTGGTCCTTATTGTATCAGAGCACTCACAGAATGTGCACATCTATCATCCAGAAAGTAAGTGATCGTCGATTTCTTGGTCTTATTGACTACCATGCTCATTGTGTTTTCAAGGGAGTAGGTTTCTATCGACTGTGTGCTCTCACAGCAATCTCACAACTGTATTGTACTTGTCACGCACCGTATAGGAGGTACGTGATCTAGGACTCTGACGACACATCCTGTTTGTTACATCCCATCCAGAAAGTGAGTGGTCGTCGAACACATGCCTTCAGTCGTCTCACGATATATTGTGCTTGTCGCGGTGATCTAGCATGTGAGTAATCATCGAATCTGTGCTGTCACGGCCGTCTCATGATGTGTCTTATCGCATCCGATGTAGGAAGTGAGTGGTTGTCGAATCCATGCCGTCACAACCACCCGACGGCGTTTCGAACTTGTCGCATCTCACCTAGCTCGTGAGTGACCGTTCAGTCCATGGATTAATAGCCATCTCACGATGTGTCGTGCTTATCGCATCATATCTAGCGAGTGGGTAATCGTCGAATCCATGCACTCATGTCCATCTCACGGCGTATCGTGCTTGTCGCATCCCACATAGCTCGTGAGTGATCGGTTGATCGTGGAATCCATGCACTCACAACTGTCCTATGACGTATCATGCCTGTCACATATCATCTAGCAAGTGAGTAACCATTGAATCCATGCGTTCACAGCGCTCTCACAATGCATCTTTCTTATCTTACTTCATCCAGGACGTGAGTGATCATCGAATCCATGCCTTCACAGCCGCCTCACAACGCATCGTACCTATCCATTCCATTCTAGTTTGTGAGTAGTCGTCGATCCAGGATTTCATAGTCATCCAATGACGTCTCGTGCTTGTCACATCCAATCTAGAATGTGAGTTATCGTTGACTCCGTGGATTCGCAGCCATCTCACGACGCACCTCGCATCCCATCTAGCGAGTGAGTGATGACCGAATCCATGCATTCTCAACCGTCTCACAACATCTCGCGCTTGTTGCATTCTATATAGGGAGTGAGTGATCGTTGGATCCATGCACTCACAGCCTTCTCAAGACGTACTGTACCCATGGCATCCCATCCAGGATGTGAGTAATCATTGATTCCGTGGATTCACGGTTGTCTCACGACGCATTGTGTTTGTCGCATCCCATCTAGGGAGTGAGTGACCATCGAGTCCATGCATGTGCACCGTCTCATGGGTTTCGCGTACCATCCAGGATGTGAGTGATCACTGATTGTGAATTTACGGCCATCCGACAACACCTCGTGCTTGTCGTATCCTATTTAGGGAGTGAGTGATCATTAAACCCGTGGATCACAGCCGTCTCAGGATGACCGTGCTTTGCACATCTAATGTAGATCGTAAGTGATCGTCTAATCCATGCGTTCACGGCTGTCTCACGATGTATCATGCTCGTTGCATCCCATCTAGTTTGTGAGTGATCGTTGAACGCGCGCTTTCATGATTGTCTAATGATCCTCATGCTTGTCGTAACCCATTTAGCAAGTGAGTAATCTTCGAATCCATGCATCCGCAGTCTCAGGATGTATCGCCCTGGCCGGATTCCAGGTCGTGAGCGATCGTCGAATGCATGCTTATACAGCTATCTCATGATATATTGTGCTTGTCGTGTTTAATCCAGATCGTGAGTGATCACCAAATCCGTACATTCAGTGATAGCTATCTCATGATGTATTGTGCTTGTTGCGTTCCATCTAGATTGTGAGTGATTGTCGAACTCATGTTTCACAGCTGTCTCACGATGTGTTGTGCTTGGCAATCTAGATTGTGAGCGACCATTGAATCCATACTTACACGGCCGTCTCATCATGCATCATGCTTGCTGCACCCCATATAGGGAGTGAGTAATTGTCAAATCCATGCACTCGTGAGTGCCTCATGATGCGTCATACTTGTTGCATGTAGGATGTGAGTGCTTGTTGAATCCATGTATTCATAGCCTGCTCACAGTGGATTGTGCTTGTTATGCCCCATTAGCACGTGAGTGGTTATTGAATCCATGCTTTCACAGTCCTCTCACAATGTCTCATCCTCATTGTATCCCATCTAGTTTGTGGGTGATCATTTAATCTATGCATTCATAGCCCTCTTACAACCTATCATACTTGTTGCATCCCACCTAGATTGTGAGTGATTGTTGAGTCCATGCCCTCTCCTGGCCCGTCATGCTTTCTGCTTTCCATCTAGAATGTGAGAGATCCTTGGATGCATGCCATCACAGCTGTCTCACAACATATTGTGCATGTCACATCCCATCTAGGATGTGAGTGATTGTTGAATCTGAGTGCTCACAACCATCTCACAATATATCACACTTTCTTAGGGAGTAAGTGGTCATCAGATTCATGTATTTATATTTATGTCTGTCTCATAACCTATTGTATATGTCACATCCCATCTAGCAAGTGGGTGACTGTCAAAACTGCATTTTCAGCCATCTCATAATATGCCATGCCTGTTGCATCCCATATAGGGAGTATGTGATCATTTCATGCATGTATCTGGCTATCTCATAATGATCCATGTTTGTCATACCACACTTAGATTGTGAGTGATTATTAAATGATGCTCTCATTGCTGTCTCACAATGTATTGTGCTTGTTTTGTCCTATCTAGGCAGTGAGTGGCCATTCAATTTGTGCTTTCATGGCTGTATGACAATGTATCATGACTGTTGCATTTGATCTAGCTTGTGAGTAAATGTTGAATCCATGCTTTCATGACAGTCCCATGTTTGTCGCAACCAATCTAGACCGTGAGTGATCGTCAACTCTGTGCTTTCACAGCCCTCTTATGACATATTGTACTTGTTGCATCTAGGATGTAAGTGATCATCAAATCAGTGCATTCACAGCTGTCTCACAATGTCTCGTACTTATCACATCTCATCTAGCAAGTGAGTGGTTGTCGAATGGATGAATTCGTAGCATCTCATGATGTATCATACTCGGCATGTTCCATCTAGATTGTGAGTGATCATCCCTTCACACTCTCTGTTCACCATGCATCATTCTTGCCACATCTACTCTAGCTTGTAAGTGATTGTCGAATCCATGCCTTCAGTCCTCTCATGTATTGTGCTCGTTGCATCCTACCTAGAGTGTGAGTGACCATTGAATCCATGCATTCACTGACAGCCGTCTCAGATGTCTTACAACATACCATACTTGACTCCTCCTATCTAGAATGTGAGTGATCGTCCGGTCCATGCTTTCATGGCCGTCTGACAGTGTCTCTCGATTGTCGTATCTAATCCAGCTTGTGAGTGAATGTGCCTTCGTGGTCGTCTTATGGTGTGTCATACCTGCTGCATCCTATCTAGGATGTGAGTGATCATTGACTTCGTGGACTCACAATCATTTCATCATGCATCATACTTGTCCCATCCCATCTAAGCTCGTGAGCGTTCATTGAATCCGTGGTTTCACAGCTCTCTCATGCAATATTGTCGCATCCCATTTAGGGAGTAAGGGGTCGTTTAGTTCGCGTATCTACGACTTTCTCATGATGTATCGTGCTTGTTGCATCCCATCTAGCGAGTGAGTCATCGTCGAATCGATGCATCCACAACCGCCTCACGACATATCGTACTTGTCGCATGCTGTGTAGGAAGTGAGTGATTGCCAAACCCGTACTTTCACAACTCTCTCAGGATGTGTCATATTTACCACATCTCATCTAGCATGTGGGTGATCATCAAATCCCATTCATAGCCATCTCTCATGATACGTCATACATTTTTCATCCCACTAGCGAGTGAGTGATCACCGACCCCCATGGTTTCACAGCTACTCCACTCATATCATCCTTGTCGATCCCATTTAGAAGGTGAGCAATCATCGAATCTACGCTTTCACAGCCCTCTTACGATGTATCGTACTGGTCACATCCCATCCAGAGCGTGAGTGATTGATCCATTCATCTATTGAAAGTTATCTCACAGGTTTGTAGGGAGTGAGTGGAGTCGTACCCACGCATCAACAGCTGCCTCACGACCTATCGTACTTACCGTATCCTATCTAGAATGTGAGTGATGATTAAATCCGCACATTCACAGCCATTTCACGAAGCGTCGTACTTGTTGCATCCCATCTAGAATGTGAGTGATAATTGAATCTATGCATTTACAGCCGTTCACATCGTATCATACATACCTGTCGCGTCCTAACTAGCATGTGAGTGATCGTCGGATCCATGCGTCCACAGCCCTCTTACAACGTCTTGTGCTTGTTACTTCTCATCTAGTTTGTGAGTGGTTGTCGAATCCATACTTTCACAGCTGTCTCACGACGCGACGTGCCGCCACATCTTAATTACTAGATTGTGAGTGATTTCCGAATCCATGCATTCACAGCTCCCTGACGCCACATTGTCCTGTCACATCCTATCCAGAAAGTGAGGGTCGTCGAGTGTGCGCATATCCATCTCACGATGTATCGTGCTTTGCAACCCATCTAGATCGTGAGCGATCATTGAATCCATTCTTCCGCACCTCTCACGATATATCGTGCTTGTCGTATCACTCTAGGCAGTGAGTCGTCATCTAATGATCGATGCTTTCATGACTGTCTCATGACATACCATGCCCGTCGCATCACATCCAGTATGTCAGTGATCGTCGAATCTATGCATTCACCGTGATAGCCTTCTCACGACACTCCATGTTTGTCTGCCTTATCTAGCAAGTAAGTGATCGTCGAATCCAAGCTTTCGCAGCCCCCTCACGACGTGTCATGCTTGTCGCATCCCACCTAGTATGTGAGTGATCATCGAATCCATACTTTCACAGCCCTCTCTTGCCTGATCGTTGTAACCGTCTAGCTTGTGAGTCACCATTACCCCAACGCTCCGCAGCTGTCTCACGACCGTTTCGCGCTTCCGCATGTTACTCAGGAAGTGAGCAATCGTCGCCAGAGTCTGAGCTTTCACATTCCTCTGACAGACTGTATTATGATTGTCACCCCAGGAGGTGTGTTATCGTCGGCGTCACCTTTTCACAGCCGTCTCACCCACTATATCCCCATAATTGTGACCTATGTACTCGCAGCTTGTGAGTGATTATCGACTCGTTTCACGCAGAACTCCTTCCGGATTACATTTTTTTGTCGCGTCTTATCTAGATTGTAAGTGATGGGTCAGTGTTGTGCGTTCGCAACCTTCTTACGTACCGCATTGTCTATATGAATTCAACAGCGAGTGAGTAGTTGTCGAATTTTCGCTTTCCCATGTCTCATGTATTCTTTGTTCGTCCATCCCACCAAGGGGGTAAGTCGCTCTTGACTGCCCAATTTCATAGATATCTCATGTACCGGGTTTCCCGCTGCATACCATCCAGTTCGTGAGTCATCTTTATTCTAGTCGCTCTGGGTTGGTCTGCATTGTCCTTATTGTACTCTCTAGCGTGTGAGTGACTGTCCAACCATTCCCAGCCTTCTACAAATATCCTGTACACCGTTTATCACATTCCGTGCAGAAAGTGAGCAGTTATCGACTCCGTGCTTTCACATTCAACCTCTCATCGACTGTATTTGCGCTTGTTATTTCCTTTCCAGGAGGCGAGTCATCGTCGACTCCGTCCTTTTGCAGTCATCTGACTTGTATTGTATCCCCCTTGTCACGGCTCGTACAGCTTGTGCGTCATCGTCAATTCGTGCTTCCAAAACCTTTTCACTGACTGTGTTTTTCTTGTCGCATTACATCCAGGAAGTGAGTGTTCATTGACTCTGGGTTTGATACCGCTGTCTCACAGATCATTAATGGGCTTGTTTCGTTCCTTTCAGGACGTAAGTGCCCTTAGACTCCGTGCGGTCATTGTTGTCCCAAAGACGTTACCGTTCTTGTTTCATCCCGTTTAGAAAGTGGGTGATCGCCTTGCACCTTTTACCGCTGTATCTCGTTGAAACACATCCGTGTTCTCTGATAGAACGAAGAGCTTTCCCGCGTGAATAACGCGTTTGATGCATTCAAATCCCAACATACTACTCTTCAAAGCAACAATTCAAGTCTGCAGTCCGCCCTCGATGCTGAGAAAGGGACAGCTGCAAGAGCAAATCAGAGAATCTTGACTCTCCTGTCATCTTTGCAAACTGCACAAGTAGGTTCTACTCAGTAAATGGTGACCAAGGTGCCAATGTCATTTGTTCTAGTGCAGTAACTCTGATCTGCACTCTGCTCTCGAGGCTCAGGAGGGGGCTGTTATCAAGGCAAATCAGACAATCTCAAACCTCCAATCGGATCTGGCAGTCACGCAGGTTTGTGCTGAAATGTTTGAGCCAACTTCGATACCAAACTTACACGATTTCTGCGCGACAACTCTGGTCTACAGTCTATGCTTGACGCTTTGAAAAGGGAGGTAGATGAAGACAAACTGAGGTTGTCCCCGGGCATTGGCGATTTCAACCAATGGAAGCGTCAAAATTCCGTTAACGCAGATTCACTTATTTCGGATTCCGACTCATCGACTTCTTCGAGTAACATCCATCACGTGTTTGCTCATAATGCACTCGTGAACGTGCGCTCAAAAGCCCGCAGTTCAGCGTACGCGAATTCTAGGAAGGTAAATTTCCATTTCCTCTTCGGTGTACTTATGTCCACTCATCCACTCATCAAGTCTATCGATGCTCGGCCGTCAGCCATGGGTCATATTGCCAAGGCTCTTGCACAAATGGAGACGGGTGAACCCGAGAAAGCGGTGCAGACATTCGATCTCGCTTTTGCAAACTGTAATCCGGATGAGAGCAGTTTGCTGTTGCTCATTAAGGTTTGTAGTCCGTATCCACACAGGTCTCTTTTACATGACTAAGCGTCTCAACCAGGCTGTCATCTTATTTGTGGCCCGGAATTGTGACACCGCGATCTCTCGCGTTCGTGACCTCATTGCCATCTCGGGGAACAATGAGATGAAGTATTGTTGTTTCCAGGTATTTCGTGTGATCAGATTGGGGACGTGTAATTGATAATATCATCCAGGTCCTTGCTCGTATGTACCATATGCAAGGCGACCATGTACGCGCTTTACAGTCACTCGAAGAAGGACAGAGCCTCGCATCGTCTTGTGTTGGCTCCGATCTGGAGACAATCACACTCGTAAGTTACTTCTCGTGACACTGATGTATGCTGACTCTTGGGATAAGGTATTTGGATTTGGATGGACCTTTGACGAACTTCCTATCACGGTGCAACGACGTCATTGCGAATCTCTCTATGCATCGGGTCACGTGGAAGATGCCAAGGAAGCACTCCTTAAAATACTCGATACCTTTGGCGAGGATATACACACGAGAAACTGGGTTATGGGTGGGTACCGAACTTGAATTGGATGGGCTTGGGTAACGTGCACTTCTAGACCTCAAAAGAAAATGTATTGACAAGCTCGAATCGTTCGGCGATATGGCGCTCGGCGCTGGGGAGTACGACAACGCGATTGAATGGTACACCTCTGCCTTATCTCTCAATCCTCCGAACCCGACAGACATCCTTGTGAAACGGAGCAAGGCACGAGCTTCAAAAGAGCTGTGGAAAGATGCCCTGATGGACGCAAACGAGGTGTGTCCAAATGTGTCGTATTCGACTGTGGCTCACTTACCCATCATCCCTAAATATAGGCGATCGAGCGGGACCCGTCCTCGCATCAGGGGTACGAAATGAAACATATGGCGCTCCATGGTTTGGAAGATTACGGTGAAGCGATCGATGCACACTGCCGGATGCTTTCAATCATCGAGAATTCCCCGGAGGAAGAAATACGCAGTGCGTATTCCTTATAGTGTCCTGGTCGCATGCACTACAGTTTTTTTTACAGAACTACGAGCGAACTGTACCGCTCAGAATGAGGCAATTGCCGCCATCAATGCCGCCATTCCTGAGATCTCCAGGCACTGTCCACATGTCCTCATTGATGTCGAGGATGGTCGACTGTGTGAGGAGCAAGAGCGGATTCAGATATTCAAGTCGGGAATACCATTCAAGAAGATCGTTTCCGAGACCGCAATGACGAAACTAGACTCTGCGCAGATCCACCATTCTGTCACGAAACACTTCAAATGGGTCATGTTTTCCCACACATGGGAGGGAAGAGAACCAACGTTAAAGGATGTTGACCTAGTTCATTCGGTCTGGGAACTGGATAGATCGCCACTGAACGAGAAGCTCCGCCAATTCTGTAGGACGGTTCGCGATAATGGTTATCGATGGGCCTGGTCAGACACCTGCTGCATCGACAAGGACACGAGTGCTATTTTGAACCAATCCCTCGTTTCCATGTACAGCTGGTACGAAAACGCAGCGGAAACCGTTGTCTATCTCGCAGATGTCCCTCCCTCCTCACAACCCGGTGATCTCGCCCTCGCGAACAGCCGATGGATGACTCGTGCTTGGACGTTGCAGGAACTCCTTGCATCGAAGGTCATCCGATTCTATGATCGAGATTGGAGAGTGTACCTGGGTGACAAGTACCCCAACCACAAAGAATCGCCTGAGGTCAAGCAGGAGTTAGCAAAGGCTATGGGAGTCTCTCCAGAGACTATCAAGCACTTTCAGCCGAAGAACTCTGACCTGGGAGTGTGGGAGAAGCTCCGCTTGGCATCGACACGCAACGCCACAGTGGAGGAGGATATTGCGTACTCCTTGTTGGGAATATTTTCGAGCGACATCATCCCCCAATACGGGTTGGGGAAAACGGCCGTTGGCCAACTTTTAGAAAACATCATCGATCGCACGGGCGATGTAACTGTGATCTCGTGGAATGGACAACCATCGTCGTATAATTCCGCCCTCCCCAATTCCCTTCGTGTCTACAGCCAAGGACCGTATACGCCACCTCCTATGGTCACTGAACTCGATGCATGCGTTGAACAGCTGCGCGCTCAGTTGACACTGCAGGACGCTCTTGCGTTCTACCACCGAATCATTCGACTCCCTCGAGCAACCTTTCGGAACCGTTGTTTAAAGCTCCCGTGCATCATCTTCACCGTTTTAAAGATCGAGAAGATCCGGGAGGACCTTTATCGTGCAACGGTTTCGTCTCTCGGCGAAGTAGAATTTAGGACTATGGACGCAATGCCACGGAAGCAGCCTCGCAGACTCGTCTTCGTATATCCCTGGATCTCTGATCTCCGCGAGTTTCTTGATGGGTTCGTGTCTGATGACGAAGGCGCTGAGTCTGAGTCCGATGTGGGCTCGGGCGATGGCACTGATGCTGCGTCGGAGTGGATTTCTCCCTCAGATGCCGGTGCCAGTCCTTCAACCTCTAGCCTCCTAGCCTTGCGGCTGATTGCCCGTCTGGATCGCCCATTTAACGCGCTCTTGCTTAAGGAGCAATCAAAGGGGCAACAATACAAGCGCGTCGCTGCCGAGTACGAAATCGTGGTTCCGGGAGTTCCATGCAGTGCGAACTACAGCAACATCCTGGTGGGCGAATTGGAAGTTATTTAGATTGGCCATGCCCCCGACCATTTTTGTCTTCGATTTGGATCGTTCACCGTCCTAGTTATGCCATTCCCTATGTACAGTATACGTGGCCAACCTCTCATAGAAGACCATATTGGACAATTGTTTTCAAATGTTGGCACGCGGCCGCTACTGCCTATCTAAAACAGTCCGCGGAAGCATGGTGGTGTGACCGAAGACGTTTTAGTTACCATATTGGCGTCAATCAACATACATGCCTTCATCAGCACTAGTGCACCGCCCGAAGATGAATCAAATATCCGCAGCTTCGGGGTGATACTGTTAATGGTCTGGTGGCACTTTGACCATCCTTGCCTACTCTGATGGCAAGATGCTTACCTGTGTTACAGTGTTCGTTTTGCCGTGGAATCCGACGTGGGACGTGAAAAATGGCCAAACGCGAATTGGTTGCAAGGAGACCTCGAGATCCAAGTGGGGGCCTAGAAAACTACTTCCGGTAACTTGTTACATGACTTTCTCAGGCTCACGTCGTAGTATCTGCACGCGAACTCAGTCTCATATACATAACTGCTCCATGATGACAATGTACCCCCATCAGAAGTGATCTCAACCGGGTCCGGGTCAGTCTCCATCAAGTGTCCATTCTCTTCCGAGCCCCGCCGCCGCCGTGACACTTCTTTGATGAATTATCCAAGTCTGTTCGCCGGTCAACTTTGAGGGCTGTCCAGAAAGAA
>JBBPMU010001033.1:0-11211 GCA_038090475.1 Wakefieldia striispora | reverse complement strand
AATAGCTAAGACTGGGGATTCCAGTCTACAGAGTATCTACTTAAATAGTGTCTGGCAATGAGTGTGCACAGACCATCTATCGTAAAAGGGAATACTAAATATGGCAAATGCCCTTCAGGTGTAAGACTCAGTAATCCATGTATGGTAATGTCTGTCCGATGGAAACGTATCATGAGTAAAACGAAATGAGTAAGACGCACTGCTCTCTATGGCACATGCCTTCCGATACGATCACGATCGGGTAACATCATAAGCAAGTATGACTAAACGAGAAATCGTCAATATGTCCAAAAGTAGAAAGGGGTTATTCCCAAAGAGAGTGGCTGCTGGGAATAAGTCTGAAGTCTCGACCGATGGCCTAATCAGCAAGTGCCGCGAAGTGGTCATGTGCAACAGATCACGTGACGAAGGAAATTATACTGTTGTAAGAGCGTACCATAAAGGAGACATCCAGTGATGTCAAGTCACGAGATCTTTGAAGTACAGGTAAACGGCTTTCTTCAGTCGGATCACCGCAAGAAGAAGGGTTCTAGGTAAAAGTTGAAAAAGTGTCAGTAAAGATAGAGCGTTTTTCAGGAATAAAATATAGGGTTTGTAACACCAATGGGAGCGTATCTTTAGTCATGTCTGATGAGTAAGAGAGAAAATGAGAAGTCCGTACACAGCTCTCTGTGGCATGTGTCTTCCAATACAATCACAATCGAGAATCTCCTGAGAACATCTAAAAGGAATCTGAATCATAGTCCAAGGTATCTGTGGGGTAACGGTCAAAAGATAAGCCCCAAGTAAGTCTGATGAAATCTCCGGTCCAATGTCCAGCTGGCCTAATCAGCTGAAAGGCGTCACACATGTGGCGGATCATGTGGACTGAAAGGAATTTATATCCCACCAAGGAAAGTCCTGTCTTCCAGGAATCGACAAGTGTCACAAAGGGTCACATGCCTCAGATCATGTGATGAAGGAAATTATACTGAGGTAGGAGCATACCAAAAAGTCACATGAAGTCATGTGGTTCGAAATACATGTTAGCAGGGGTCTTCGAGGACTCCCTGTAGCGAATCATGTATAGTCTGTTTCAAAGTAAAAGAAGAAAATAAGTAAAGCATCATTGATCAAGGAAAAAGTATAGTTTCGTAACAAACAGGACATGCCAGATGTTTTCAGAGACAGAGAACCAGTGAGACATAGTCTCCCCCTGGTCTCCTGACCTGATCATCACTGATGGGCACAAGCACACCATCCAGGTGTAAACACACATGGGATGATTGAATGTTTATTGAACTGGGTGTAAATGCTCCTGGTCTGGCTTTCTTACCAAATGGTTTGCAGGCATAAACACACCAGCATGCTGTCCAGGGCTCATAACCTGTTGAAGGGACAACCCCAGAGGGGAGTTGACCTTCCGAGGTACACTAGGAATGTTCTAGCATTACTCACCAGATGGAGGTTCGCTGTGAGGCAAGGTTGTAGTTCAAGTTCAAGAAGGATTAAAACTCCTATTAGATCTCAGCTGCACTAGTGAGTCTAATATACAGGAAGTCATGTGACTGTATAGTTTTGTAATACTACACTATGGTACACTACAACTTCAACAAGAGCTGCATCCCATGATTCTAGGAGTCATGATGGGGTTCTATTAATGATCTCCCAGATAAGTGAGTATGTGTGGTAGCCTCATTTGAGATCTGTCTGGATCTGTGATGGCGAGAATAGGGGCTGGTGGTGGAATTGGTTGAGTAGTGAGGGGGAGTTGAGAATAGAAGCATAGAACAATCTTTGAGCATGGGGAGGAAGGTGAGAAGGGTAAACAGGGATTGGATCTAACATGGACAGTAGCACATTGAGCAGGATGTCCAAGTCTGTGTTGGAAGAAGGGTTCATTTGAATAGGAAGAAAGAGGAAGAGGGGGTAGTGCTCAGGAGTCATTCCAGTCAGTGGTGGGGTTCCAGTTGTTGTTTGTGCCACTGGTAGAGTAATGGAAGTTGGGGGAGACGATGTCCTGGGGGGAGACAAATCTGAAGGTGATGGTGAGGTTGACAATGTAGAAGATGCAAAAGAGAGAGTCATGGGAGTACTGGATTTTCTTGACAAGTTCAAAGATGGAGTAGAGGACATAGAGGGTGAGGGCAGAGAGGGTGAGGAAGATGACCAGAGAGAGGGTGATTTCAATCATCAAATGTGGTAGGAGGGCAGAGGAAAGACATTGGGTTGAGAGGCTTTAAATAGGTCAAGGAGGGTCTTGGCATGGACAAGATTGGAAGGCAGTTCCTGGGTGTTATCCAAGAATGGATAGCCTTTCCACTTGATTAGGAATTGCAGTTTCTGTGCAGAACCCTGATGTCCCACAATGGTTTCTACTTCATATTCTTCTTCACTTCCCACAAGATCTGGTGGCAGCTTCAGGAAGTTGAGGCTAGTGTATGAATGTCCAGTTCCAGAACCAGAAAAAAACCAGGACCAAACTGAACCATAACTGATCATAACCAAAACCATCAGTCTTGACTTTCATCGGTTATGATCAGTTTTGGTTTCAGTCAGAGTGAACAGAAAATATCATATAACTGCACATAAACCAGTTATAACCAGTTTCCATACTGACTGACTACACACAGAACAGTGACATACAAATTAATCAGATACAACCTCAAGTTCAGTCATACCCTCTGCCAGCTCCACTTCCTGTTATAAAGTCATACTTATCTTTGACAAACTTGGACTATTTTTCTAACACTTTTCGAACTTTTATCTAGGAACTCCCCTTTACTATGGCAATCTGATTGAAGAATGCCGCTCACATGTACTTCTCTAATTATGTGACCAAATCATGTGATGTTCACCTTTTTGTACACTCCTGTGTCAGTATAATTTCCTTCTGTCACATGATCTGACACATGTGACCACATTGTGGCACTTGCCAATTGGCCATCAGTGATCCTTCAGACTTCTTCCTGGTGGCCATCTCCTTGAGAATAACCCCTTTCCTTTTATAGACTTTCGGACTTTGATCTGGGATTCCTCCCACAAACTCTCTTATCTTTTCTTTTTGTCATTTCTGATTATGCAGATACCCGATCGTGATTGTATCGGAAGGCACAAGCCACAGAGAGCAGTGCATTTACTCATTTCTACTTTGTCATGATACGTCCCCATCAGACAGGACTTTCCCTTTTTGATTTACTTGGACTACCACCTTATCAGTGATGGACTTATTTAGACATTCCTTTCTTAGTAGACCGTCTGTGTGCATATTGCCAGACACTATTTAGTCTCATGTACTCTGGGGATTAAATCCTAGCTATTTGGAATTACGTCACCCAGGTGTTTTTCTTCTAGGCTGGACCCCCTTAGGATATTCTAAGGGGCTACTGGGTATACTCCATTACTCTTAAATTCCTTTCTTTCCTCTGATGATTTGACAATACCCTACCTTAAGGGAAGACTTCGCCTTTGAGGTTTGATTCAACCTTTGACCCTCCTGTCTCATTTCACTTCCCAACCATAAATTTCCTTGAACTCCTCAAGGGTCTCATACTGTGCTGAGTTGATAGCTGATTGGTCAGTGATGCTGCTGCACCAAGCATGCTTCATGATTTGCAGCTCTTCAAAGTGCTCTGCACCAAGCTGAGAATGCTGGTCTGTCACTATCTCTGCACCAGCTGAAAAAAGGCATTCACATGGTACAGAGGATGCAGGAACACTGCAAACATCTTGTGCAATTTGAGATAGAGTTGGATATGTAGCAGCATGTGCCTAGATAGTGATCAGCAAAAGGAAGTTGCAACTCATGCAACACTTACAGCCCACTGAAGAATGTCCATCTCAGCTGAGGAGTCCTCCTCAATGATCTTCAAGTAACTGCAGAGTTTGACTTGCCACCCTAATGTACCTGTATTTTCCTTGAGTGTGTTCTCCTTGAGCCTGCAATGGTGCTGTTTGTATTCAGCTGCCAAGGTAGAACCATTACCATCAGATAAATCATGTCGACTGTCTACCATTGGTGTCAAGGGATGGGCCTCCTTCCAATACTGGGACACAGTTTCTTCGAGGACTTGCATTGCCTCATTGTACTAGTTTTTGGCAAGCAGGTTGTCTGCATTGCATTCCTTTTCTTGTTCTTCAGCTCCTCCCCACGCCATTTTAATGTAGTCCATTTTATAGTATGGATGGAGCACTGTGGATGATACAAAGTAGCACTCAAACAGACAAAAGAGGAAATAAGATTGAGAGCACTGGGTTCTAAGGGCTTCCCAGCAACAAATGTGGCAATGAGGGATGCTTGAAAGTTGTGTAGAGGCAGAATGGTTGATGATGGGATATTCCAAGTGAGGTGAGGAGTTATCCTTAAATCCTACCCTTGGAAGTAGAATCAAGTAGATAAGACTGGGGAACCTCCAGTTGCAAACTAGCTACTTAAATAGTGTCTGGCAATGAGTGCACACAGACCATCTACCCTAAAGTAGGAATGCTACGTATGGTATCTGATGATAAGGTGTCAGTCTGAGAAATTGTAAAAGGGAATAGAAGTCCAGGAGAAACATATCCTGAGTCATCGTGTATGTGTCAATGGGAAAAGAAGATAAGGAGAGTGCCAGGCCAATGGCGAAAGAAGAGCAGAAGATAAGTTATTGGCCAATTGGCAAGTGCCGCAGGTGGTCACGTGTGTCAGATCACGTGACTGAATGAAGTTTATACTGACATAGGAGTGTACCAAAAGAGGAAGATCATGTGATCGTGTGAATGAGTCACATGACATGAATTACATGTTGGTGCTTGCCTTCGAGAGCTGAGCATAGCAAAATGGTTCGTTCAGTAAAAAGTTCAATAAGGAATGATGAAATCATAACAGTGGAAGAGTACTTGAGAACACATATGTGATTTGGGGGATCAACATACCAAGGGAAAGAATATACACCAGTTTCTGGTCAAGTTTGTTATAGTACTTGCCAACCTTCTCAAGGCCAAGATTGATTGTGTCAACATATTGCATGAAGTGTTCATGTTGCTTTTTCACCTCCCAGGTGGTCTGAAGCTCTTCTAATGCTGGTATAGCATGCCACAGTGTCAGATGGAGCTCTGTAGAAAAGTATTCCTGCAGGTTGTTGGCATCCTAGAGTAGATGTTCATGTTATACAGTCCAGATGAATGTATATGACATACTGAAATGATGGCACAAATGTCATTCACACACTCCCAATCACCCAGTGTGAATGCAAACATGGTCCATGGAATGCATTTGACAATGCTGTTACATCATACAGTAGTGATAGGACCGAAGAGCTCATCTACAGAGCTTACAAACAAGTTGATGGGCTGAAAGAGACATGAACATTGGATGTATGTGTGACATGTGTGCATACCTGATGTAATTCATACACACAGGAGAGCATATGATGAGCTGTACCCCAGCAAACATTGCTGTGCAGTGGGATAGATTGGGGAGGACTGATGGAGCAGTTTGCTTGAAGTGATTTGAAGTACTCAATATGTTGGCCTGTGCATTGTATCTATGGAGTGTGAGTCTCAGAGTATGGTAGCATATGAAAGTGAATATACCTTGATAGCAAGTGTATGGATAGTTGCAATGACATCCAAGACCCCATTTTCAACAAAGTTGTCTGGTGCTGAGGGGTTGTATTCTCAGATTGTGGAGGTGGTCTCAACCACTCCAATCTTGGTGATTCCTGACATCATGGCAGTGACAGCAAGGTTGAGGACATTCCCAAGGCATGATAAGTGATGATACATTGGGTCAAACATATGTATATTTTGCTTATGGAGTAGTCGTTCAATTTTGTCACACATCGTGTCACTGTTGCTGGCATTGTTGGCAGTGATGCAAAAGAGCTTCGAGGAGTACAATGTTATTATTGCATCAAAAATGCAGAGCATGAGGGGGAGGACTTACTCATGAGACCGACTTTGAAACTTGAATGATCCCTGCATGCTCATACAGTGCAACAAAATATTGTGCCAAATTCTCACCTGTGTGCTGACCTGAAATGGCATGGAAGGAGATGACATGCATCTGAAGTTCCCACTTATGAACCCAGTGTGCTGTCAGCCCCATGAAGCTTGCATTTGTCTGATCTGCAGTCCATAGATCGAGTGTGGTTGAGACAAGGCTGGTGTCCACAGATATGATAATGCCCTTGAGATTGTCAAAGAATTCTGAGAATGTGTTGTGAATATAGGTCTTGATGTTGTGAGTAGTCAGAAGGTCTGCTTTAGTCACCATTGGCCACATAGCTACAAGACAGTTCCGAAACACCCCTTTGTTGGTCATGCCAAGAGACTGGTTGGTTATTCTAAGTCAATATCCTATTGTGACAGCTGTAGAACACACCTGATCATCACATATGATGAATTCAGCCACTCACTTCAAGACCTCTGCTCTTGAGAACTTCGCTGGTCCCATCATCTCTGTCAATGAACCATCCAGTGTCATCTAATTTCCACCATGCCTCTTTGCATTCTCTCACTCCTTCTGTACATCTTCAGGGACAGCACAAAAATTCTCAGCAATGCCTTGTTCAGCACATTGCTTTTGGTATTCAGCATAGTGCAGATGGATGTGGCTGCAACAGGATGAGTTACTGCTGATGTGGAATGCATGCCACCTTCCATTCTTCTTCATGAAGTACTTGCTGTCCCTTTGTCACAGTGAGTCCTCTTTCTGAGTCGTCTCTCATCAACACTACTGACACATACCTACAGATCATGCACCATCTTCCCCTCAACATCTTGAAGCTACTGTCTTTCTGGACAAATTTGATTGTCATTAGGTTGGTGAATATAAAGAGATAGGAGCTACCCTACTCTCTGATCTCTTGTCTGAGGGAATGAGGTTTGACTATGATGCTCAGGTGGAAAGTCTGGGCAAAGTCAAGGGCAGAGGTTATGGTCGACTGTGAGGAGAATAACTCATGGTCTAAGTGATCAAGGAACAAAAAGTTGAGGTGAAGACAAGTGGAGGATGAACTGAGGACATATAGTCAATTGACTGGTTGAGGGGAATTGTTGTATGCATCCCCTCTTATATACATATGTGATGTTCTTATCTACAATAAGAATGGAGAGATAAGAACAATAAAAGATAAGGGTGAGTCATAAGAAATGACTAAAGATATGTTTGTATCATATCGTATGTGTAATACATCACCTTATCGTCCAATAGCATAAAGGACTCTTATCTCACTATCATCTGAAATGAATAATATGATAGTGACTCACCTCAGTTCTAGAACCACTCTAGAACCAGTATCAATCTAGATCTGAGTCTAGAATGATCTAGATCATATGACATATGAAAGATGAAGTCTGAAGTATAAACGTCATAGATCTGGTATGAGATCATCATTGAGATCTCATCTCTCAACAGAATATGGTAAGTAGATCATCTGTGCTGTGCTTTTTTGTCTTCTGAGTTTGGGGCACTTCAATAGTGAAATTCTCAGCATCAGACATAGTGTCCTACTCTGGCATCAGCATGCCTTTGAAATGTGGTCGGGTTCTGCATGTATACCTCATGTATGGGGCCATCAACACTTTTCCTGCCTCCAATCTGCTCCTTGTCACCACTCTCTCCAATTTCTGTCACCACTACCTCCTCAACAGTGGATGATAGATAACCATCAGCAACCTCAGCAACTGGGGAAGAGCCTTTCCAAGAGTGGCATCAAGCCTGCTTCTTTGCATGTTTGGAGGTATGTTCTTCCTTTGACTCATTTCCACTCACTGATTGCTCACTGTCACTGCTGGTACCAGTTTCTACCTGCCTCTTCTTGCCTTTGCTCTGCTTCTTGTCCTTGAGGGCATGGGAGTAGGGTTTTGTTACTGGGCAAGTCAGTCTTGAGCTCATCTGAGCTTTTTGAGTGGGAACTTGAGGCTGATTGGATTTTCAAGTGTCCATCATGGTCACAAGAGGGATGGAGAGTAGGTGGAGTCCTTGTTGGCTGCTATATACCACCACACATGCCATTTGTGCATGTTGTTACACATATTTGTCACTACCTAGTTATGTCCATCTAAGTCATGACTGGTTTTCATAGAACTGGTTCATGACTGGTCTTGGATGGTTCAGTTCAGTTATCATCTGATTCTATAAAAAAGGGAAACCAGTTTCAGTTCGGTTATTCCAAAAAAGGCTAAATAACTGAACTGAACCAGACTTTCATACACTAGTTGAGGCCATGTTCATCAGTTTCCTTATAGGAGGAAAGAAGAGTGGCATGGAAAACATCATGAATCTTCCATGTGGGGGGGAGTTTGAGGCAGTAGGAGACAGGAGAGAGTACTTGTGTGATTTCAAATGGTCCCTCTTGTTATGCATGTGCAGAACAAAGACATTGCTCACTGATCCTTATCATACTTGGGGTATAAGGCAATGGACCTGAAGCAGAGTATTGACTGTTGCCCATTGGGGAGAAGTCCTTCCTAGTTGCTGAGGCTCAAAGAGGGGAAGACTAGTGGGTAAGGAGAGTGACTCTTGAGGAGTGAAGTCTTTGCAGGCAGAAATGCATAGAATTAGCTGCCAGTGAGGAGCTAACTACTACAGCATGGGGTATTTATACATACTAAGGAGTACAAACAAGACTAAATAATGTGGTTGCATAGTCACATAGTGCATAAAAGGAAATCAACAAAGACATGTCACATTGCATAGATATAAAAGGAAATGACACAACAAGTCATCTAGGATATAAGGAGAAAGCAGAACTCTGTGTGAGAAGTCTGAATGTCTAAATAGGGATGTGGAGTTCTGTGAGATATAAAGGAAAAGGAATAAAAGGGGACTGCCAGGCACAAGAAAGTGGAAAGTCCCAGTTAATCCATATAATGTGGGAAATGGTGGTGTTCCCATGCAAAGGTTAAAAGTTGTGATGTAAAGGGTCATATTGACCAGAGTCAATGGTTTCCCAAAACAAGTCTCTATACACCATGGAAGAAACATGAAACCAAGTGCAATCATATTAATGGGTAGGAAAGAAAAATGTATCTGGGTCCCAATCTTCTTCACCAAGTAGTTGTCACCAAATTGTATCTGAATTGTGTTCTCAGGTGTCCTTGTAAACTGTAACATTAGCTTCTCTGTTGGAAGAGTGATTCTCTGAATCACTATCACTTGAAAGTGTTGTTAATCTAAAATTGGGTCAACTCCTATGGATTCAGGGATTGGTAGATTACATAAGCAGACCTTAGAGCGGTTGCTTCTACTGTAGTTTCTGTAGTGACTACACTATAGTTTTCTACAGAAAGAGATGTCATTGGCTGACTCAGCATCATCATTAACAGTTCATTGGGCCCTGTTAGGGAATCGAGAGAGTCAGACTGGGCAGTTGCAGCTAACATGGCTGGGTCCTCATTGATGGCATGCAACACACATATAGTGGGGGCATTTGTTATGATTCTCATACTTTTATCGAACTTTTTACTTAATGACTCTCTTCACTATGCTCAGTCCTCGAAGACTAGCACCAACCTGTATTTCGAAAGTCATGTGATGTCCCCCTTTTGGTATGCTCCTATGTCAGTATAAACTTCATTCAGTCACATGATCTGACACATGTGACCATTCACGACATTTGCCGATTGGCCGATAGCCTATCTTCTGCCCTTCTTTCACTATTGGTTATTCCTTATTGCCTTATCTTCTTTCCCATTGACTCATAGATGATTACTCAAAGATACACGATCCTCACATTGTATGATTTCCTTTTTCACATTTCTTTTCCTTGTACCATATCTCACTTACCTAATATAGTCATACATAGCTTGGTCTGTGCACACTCGCCAGACACTATTTAAGTAGTGTACTCTGCGACTGGTACCCCCAGTCTTATCTACTTGTTCATACTTCCAAGGGTGTGAATTAAGGATAGCTCCCTGCTTCACTTGGACCTCCCACATCATCCAATATTCTGCTTCATGACTTCCCCCTTCACCTCCTTGCAGCGTTTGTCACTGGTGAGCCTCTTGAACCCAGAGCCCTCATCTTTCTCTCTTCTTCTTTTGCTTGTTTGAGTGTAGCTTCACAACAGCATTGAGGTTGGATATGTCCTGTGCTTCCACAAGTGTAACAAGTATGCTGGCGAGGAAGTCATCAATGCTGGGGAGGGGGGACAGGGAGCAGTAGTGGTTCAGTTTCGGCAGGAGGGGGTGGAAGTGAGAGCAGAGAGGGTGGTAAGGAACTCACAGATCTTGTTGTGGAATTCCAGAGGGGGTGAGAGAAGATGTGTTCCAGGTCTAATTGGTCCCAAAGGTTCCTGAGTGGAGGCAGGCATGGGTCGTCTGCAAACAGGTTGGCTGTCAGAAGAATATGGGAGGGGGGCCAGAAGGGGTATGGGGAGAGGGTTCCAGCTCATCAGGTCAGATGGGGCATTGAGGGGCTGGAGTGGACAGGGGTGAGCAAGTGGTGGGGTACATTCACATAGTTTGTCCCAGAGGGTGGATCTCAGAGAGGAGATTGGGAGGGAGATAGTCCTGTCACTCAAGAGGGGATAGCCCAATGAGGATGCATTGAAAGATGGGCTGGAGGGATATCTGAGGGAGGATGGGGAGGAAGGCATTGAAGCCACAATGGGGTAGGCAATCAAGTATAGCACTGCTGGTTCCATAAGTAGCAGAGGTAAGGGTGGCTACCCAAGATTCTCCCAGTTGGATTGGAGATCAATGCTGGATCTCACTGATGAGGCCCACATTCCAAAAGGTGGTAATGAGGAGGGGTAGGGCTGGCGATTCTGAGAATAGGGGGAGATGCAAGAGTGCAAATGAGAGCAATGGGGAGGATAGGATGGTGGCATAGAGGACTCAGCAATGGAAGAGGAGGAGGCAAGATGGGTAGATGGGAATGGGATCAAGGGTGGATAATAGAGCATCCAAGGGGATTTCAAGGTACACTCCAGGAGGGGAAGGATTATCTGTCATAAAAGGGGAAACAAGAATGTGGGAGGGGCAACGACAAGGAAACAACTCAAGAAGCATTCCAATCATCTGCCTCAGCCATCCAACCAGAGTAGTGTCAAGATCAGTGGTATTTCATCTTCAGATCTTCATCTCCAGATACCCTGATCTTAGATTGATCTCTGATTAGTGTTGCCTCAGCTTGAAGCTGGCATTTTTTATCTCACCCATTTTATTGTCAATTGCTATTGTATCAAGGTCAATGTGTAGCCTTTAGTGGTAGTTATCACTCCTTAAACATTTGTAGAGATT
>JBBPMU010001032.1:0-11231 GCA_038090475.1 Wakefieldia striispora | reverse complement strand
CGACCTTCTTCAGGAGCGAAGACTTTGCAGGGCAGAACTGCGTAGAATTAGCTAAAGAGCTATTCTACTACATCGGCGGGTATTTATACTAAGAGGTACAAATAGAAACAAATAGTCCAAAGAGGAAATCAACAAGACGCGTCGCGTCACGTGTATCGTAAAAGGGAATCAACAGAGGACGCGTAAAAGGAAACATACGCGTAAAAGGAAATGCGGGTTCCGTGTCCAAGAAAGGAATCGGAAGTCCGTGTCCAAAGTAAGAAGGCGGAGAGCCGCTAAGTAAAAGAGGAAAGAGGATAAATGGGACTTCCCGGTAAAAGCGAGTCAGAAGTCCAGGGGCATCCATAAACGTGGGAAACGGCGGTGTTCCCGTGCGAAGTCTGAAGGGACGACTAGAAGTCGTGATAGACAGGATCAAGTTGACCGCTGTCGACGATCTCCCAAAGGAGGTCTCTATACGCCGTGGAAGAAAGGTCAAACCAAGTGCGATCATAATGATGAGTTGGAAAGAAAAACGTATCCATGTCCGTAGGCTCTTCACCAAGGAGCTGTCTCCAAATGATTTCGACATCTCGTTCCCAAGTATCTTCGAAATCCGTAACATCCACCTCTACACGACTTCCAGAACTCTCTCCTCGCCGTGTTCGTTGCTGGAAAGCCCCTAGAACCTGGCACGCTTGTTCTCATTTCCTCTTTGGTTTGTTTGAGTGACACTTCACTTCAACTTGTATTGCTCTAGAGGCAGAGGAATTTACAAAAATGGGGGCTATAGTTACAGGAGTATTCATTCTGGAGGTGGTAGATGTTGGGCTACTCCTCCTTAGATAAAATCCTTTTCATCAGCTTCTTCATTGTCATCCTTGGTGTCCTGGGTAGGGGTGTTTGAGGAATCAGAGAACATTTCTAGTAGTCTGATCGCCTGGTGAGCCTTGAGTCCCTTGCCTTTAGCATAGGTGCTGAGGGGGTCAATCAGGGAGTCGTCTTCTTCAGCTGCCCATATGTATATGCTGCTTCTTTGGGGGATTCTTTTGGTTGGATCTGTTCCTATGGTTGCCAGACCAACATCCTGTTACGGATTTCGAAGATACTTGGGAACAAGATGTCGAAATCATTTGGAGACAACTCTCTGGTAAAGAAGAGACGGACATGGATACGTTTTTCTTTCCTACCCATTCTTATGATCGCTATTGGTTTGACCTTTCTTCCATGGCGTATAGACCTCACTTGGGAGATCATCGACAGTGGTCAATACGACCCTCTGCACCATGACTTCTAGGTTACCTTCAGACTTCACATGGGAACACTGCCGTTTCCCACGTTTACAGATGCCCCTGGACTTCTGACTTGCTTCTACTGGGAAGTCCCATTTGGTCATTTCCCCTTTATACTTAGCGGCTCTCTGCATCCTCTTTTGGACATGGACTTCCGATTCCTTTCTCGGACACGGGACTCCACATTTCCTTTTATGCGTACGTTTCCTTTTATGCGTCCTTTGTTGATTTCCTTTTACGATACACGTGACGCGACGCGTCTTGTTGATTCCCTTATACGTTTATTTTCCATTGTTTGTCCCTTGTAGTATAAATATGCGCTGCTGTAGTAGAATAGCTCTTCAGCTAATTCTATGCACTTCTGCCTGCAAAGTCTTCGCTCCTGAAGAAGGTCGCTCGACTTGCTCCTGCGCTAAGCCCTTCCAGTTCTCTGTCTCTGCCGCTAACGGGCTTCTCTCTCACGAGCAATAGCTGTATACTCTGCTCCTAGTCGTCGCCGACACTACAAGTATGAAAGGATCTCAAGTGAAGTCTTTGTTCCACACCTGCGTAACACATCCCTTTTGGTGACACATGAAGCACTTCCTATTCTTGATGTGGTTGGACCGTTCTGCGGGGGAGAGGGAGATGGGATCGATGTCCATAGCCATGGGGTCCTTGTGGCTGGAACAAGGGGCAGGTCCCATAGATCCAATATAAGAAGTGGTTCCAGAGTGAAGTTGGTTGTTCCAGATTACTGCATGGTAGAAGTCTCTAGCCAGTTGTTGGCAGTGGTGGGTGTTACGGTTTTGGCTGATGCCACCTCTTGGGACTCTGACAATGAAACTATTGTCTGGGAAAAACTCTTGGATCAGGCCTACATTGGGATAGAAGCTAGTGTGGATGTTTATTTCTTCATTCCTATTTCTCACTTTGACAGACATTGGCACGATCTTAACTCTACTGTGGCCCCATCATCTGGGTATAATTCATTCTTATCATTTACCCATGATAATTTGCCTTTCGACTTCTAATGGGAATTACCGCTTATATGGATTACCTGGGAGCTTCGACTTCTCCTGTGTCCAGCAGTCCCCTTTGACTCATGACTTCTTTCCCCATTATCGTATTTCCTTTTATGCATCACATGTCTTGTTGATTTCCTTTTACAAGTATGCGTTTGTTGATTCCCTTTCTTAGACACACGACACATTGTTGTCCTCTATTTGTCCCTTGTAGTATAAATACCCACTCTTGTAGTAGAATAGCTCTTCAGCTAATTCTATGCATTTCTGCCTTGCAAAGACTTTGCTCCTCTGAAGGTCACTCATCTTACACATGCACTGCTAAGCCCTTCAAGTCTCCTCTCTGCATAGGACTTTACCCTAACTGGTCATAGTTGATACTCTGCTCCAGGACACCATCGAACTCCTCAAGTACAATAAGGATAGTCAGTGACGTCTTTGTTCTGCACATGTGTAACAGTGGGTTCCTTCTCGACCACTGTCATCAACTTGGCCAGAGAGCGAGACACTGCTCTCTTCAATAAGTCTTTGAGGATAGACTTGTCCTTGATATCACTCCTTAAGGCTTCGAGAGAGATGGCACTGTAGAAGGAATTGAAATCACTGTTGAAAGGCTTGCCATCCATGCGAATGTTGTGAAGGGCCATGCATGCATTGTCTTTGAGGCTGGGGGGTATGAAGACAGTGCAGAAGTCCTTTTTGAGGTTGACGAGAGTGTCCTTCCAGGAGGTAATGGGTTTTGTGAGCACCTTGGTGAGCCAGGCTTCAGAGAAGGTGGCTCCTCTACCAATATTCATTTGGTTGAGAAGAGTGATGACTATCCTTTCATCATTATACTTTGTCGAGTTGATAGCAAAGTAGGCCTTCATTGCTAGCAACCATCTAGATGCATCTTTGTTCTTCCTGGAGAAGGGTTCTGGGCAAGCTGCTTTGATTTCATCAGCTCCTGAAGACATGCTGTGGGAAGAAGGGGAAGGGGATGGGACTCAAGTGGGTAGGGGAGAGCTGTGGGGAGGGGATTGGAATGAGGGAAGTGGTGAAAGAACTGGAGTAGTTCCGAGGGGTGAAGGTATGGGGGAATAAGTCAGGGTGATGTTCAAGAGAGGTCCTCGTCTAGGATCTGGAGATAGATTCTGAGAGGGACCGGCTACTCGTCAGCAAGACTGAGTAGGAGAATGAGGGGTGGTGGTTCTGGAAGGTCTAGCAGATTGGTAGGGGTTTGAGTAGGCAGAGGTGGCTGAGTTGTCTTCGTTGTCAGAGGAGTCCCTCAAAGGAGGGGACCGATATGTGTTGAAGAGGGTTGGATCCTGTGCATAAATGGCAGGGATCTAGGGAGTAACTAATTCTTTTGTTACATGTGTGCAAAACAAAGACATCACTGACTATCCTGTTCATACTTGAGGAGTTCAACTATGTCCTAGAGCAGAGTATTGACTAAGACCTGTTAAGGTGAAGTCCTTGTTCAAAGAAAAGACTTGAAGGGCTTAGTGGCACATGGGTAAGATGAGTGACCTTCAGAGGAGCAAAGTCTTTGTAAGGCAGAAGTGCATAAAATTAGCTGAAGAGCTATTCTACTACAAAGGCAGGTATTTATACTACAAGAGGCAAATAGAGAACAACAATGCGTTGTGTGTTAAAGAACCATATTTATCTCTGACGAACTTGGACTATTTTCTAACTCTTTTTAAAACTTTTACTTAGGACTCCCCCTTTTTGCGGCAATCTGATTGAAGAACACCGTCTACATGTATTTCTCTGATCACATGACCAAACATTATGTGATGTCTATCTTTTGGTATGCTCCCACAACAGTATAATTTCCTTCTGTCACGTGATCTGTTGCACATGACCACTTTGCAGCACTTGCTGATTGTGCCATCAGTCGATCCTTTAGACTTCTTCCCAGTGACTGTCTCTTTGGGAATAACCCAGACACTTTTACCTAATGTTATTGAGAAATGGAACTGCCCAGTTCCAGGCCCCTCATTCACCTTCTTATTGTGATGACTCATTTCTACTTACCTGATCCCCCAGTTGTGATCGTATTGGGAAGGCACACTGTGATCATGTGGTGCACCTTACTCATATCCATTTAGTCATGATATGTTTCCTTTGGACTTCTATTTCCTCTTTCAATTTCCAGGCTTCAGATCTGACAAACATTTATGTACTTGATTTGGGATTTTCTACTACAGTAGATGGTCTGTGCACACAGAGTTGCCAGACACTATTTAGTCTCACATGTACAGACTGGATTCCCCAGTCTTAGCTATTTGGAATTATATCGCCCAGGTATTCTTCTTCTAGGCTGGACCCCCTTAGGATATTCTGAGAGGCTACTGGGTAATTCTCACTATTCATCTACACTCCTAGCCAGAGGATAAACCAGCACTCCTTCTTTATTCTTTGCTCGATTCCTCCTGGTTGGAGAAGACTTTGCCTTTGAGGTCTTGGTTCAACCTTTGACTATTCTGTCTTGTTTCATTGCATGTCTAAGAAAGGGAATCAACAAGACGTGTGTTGTGTAAAAGGAAATCAACAAGTCACGTAGCGCATAGAAGGAAATACCATAAAGGGAAGTGGAGTCCTGTGTCCAAGAAAGGAATTACTATAAGGGAAAAGTGGAACTCCGAGAGATATAAGTGGAAAATGAAATAAGGGGACTGTCTGGCACTGGAGTTAGAGAAACTCCCAGTTAATCCATATACCATGGGAACATGGTCATTCCCATTAGAAGTTGAATGGCAGGTGATCATGGGTAAACAAGAGGAAAGTATTGTACCCAGAGGCAGGGGCTGCAGTAGACTCGATATTGTGCCAATGTCTGTCAAAGTGAGAGATAGAAGAAAAGAAATAAATGTCTGCACTAGCTTCTAGCCCAGTATAAGCCTGTTCCAACAGCTGTTCCCAGATAAAAGTCTCTTTGTTTGAATCCCAGGTGGTGGCATCAGCCAAAACCGTAACACCATCCTCTTAAGGTTTGAGGATGCTGCTGAGCTGTTCACTCAGCAACTAATGGAGAAATATTTGGGGAAGTCACCCATCAATTACCCCATTTGGGAAGACCTCCAAGTAACCATTAAAGGTTTCTTTCAAATCTTGACATTGGCCCACCAGGCCTACAAGGAACTTTGAGAGTTGAAACAAGGACAGTCCTGAATAGTGGATTTTCTCTGGAAATTTGATCTGCTCACCAACAAGGCAGAAGTCTCTGATGGTAAAGCAGTTCATCTACTCAAAGCAGCAGTATCATACCACATCTACCAGGAGGTATCCCTCCATTACTCAATAGAACCTGATAGGAAAACAGGCTCATACTACAAAAGCCTGTATACAGAGTACATGAAAATGGGACAAGTCTTCAAAAAGCTTGCAGAGGAAAGGGGGCAACCCCCCCAAATACAAAACAAGCCCAAGGCCCAGGCTCCAGCCCAGCAATGGTACTATCGTCTGCCCCAAGGACCACCCCTGCACCCCCATTACCCCTGGTTTTCTTCTTATGGCACCCAGCCTGGCAGAGGTGCTCCTATGGTCATTGATGCAACAACAACAAATGCCAATATGAGGCCAGCTGCCAGCCAACCTCATCTCCTCCCAATGCCCCCTCCACAGGGGCAATTCACCTGCTACAATTGTGGAAAACCTGGTCACTTGGCCAGAAACTGTCATGCCCATAAACAGGTATGATACCAAGGCAGCCAACCCCACCAACAACACTGGGGAGGATATCCTCCATATCAAGGCCCCTAGTCACAGGGTTATGCAACCAACTTCCCCTTGCTGCCGGCACAGCCTCCACCTGCAGCAGGGTATGCTGCACACAATGCTTCATTCATAACAGACAAAACAGAAGCTTATTGGAGGGACCACATCAAGGCAGAAATGGACAACAAAGCCACAGAGGGTTTAAAAGGGCAAGAGTCAGGGTAAAAGAGGGTAGCCCTGCCCCCACTTGTAATCATGTTTCCTTTTCTGAACAATTCTTTTTTTCTTTACTTGATGTAGAAGGGACTGTCAATTTCTCTTATGATAGCCCCCCTATAGACTCAATTTCACTTCATGATACAAATGTATCCACCTCCTTGAACTACTCCACTTCTGGAACAGCAACCCCATCAGGTGTGGCAGCAGAAGAAAAATATACTGCACTTAATTCTGTTTTTCCTGACAATTCTTGCTCAATTTCTACACCTACCCTATGTTTTGTTTTGTCCTCCCCCCACAACCCTCAGACTTTCATTCATTCCACACTTAATCATTCTGGACACCTCTCTCCTCTTACTAATATTCATTTCAGGGAACTACAAGGATGGTATACAGTGTCATGCAGATCCCTCTTGGACTCTGGCACCATGAACACTTTCATAGACAAAAAGTTTTGCAATACTAATGGCATCATAGAAACAAGATTGTCTGCACCCATTGGGGTTTTGAACACAGATTGAATGAACTCCTCAATAGGAGCTATTATGCATAAGGTACAAATATTTGAAATAAACAGACACTCAGAATTTGTGGATGATATGGAATCACCTAAACAAAACCAAAGGAGTCAAAGACACAGAGTCTAAGACGGGGGACAATGTGAAGTCTTTGATCAGACTCAAAGTCCAGTGGCAAAAGAGAGAGGAAAGAAGGGTGTACTGTAGGTGGGGATGGGATCCAAGTAGACATTGGAGTATATCCTTAAGTTGCTACCCTTGGAAGTAGAACCAAGTAGATAAGACTGGGGATACCAGTTGCAAGTCTACCTACTTAAATAATGTCTGGTGAGTGTGCACAGACCAAGCTATACACTACTGATTATGGTAAGTACAGTATGGTATGAGGAAAAGAAATATGAGAAAGGAATTCATACAATACAAGGATCACATATCTTGAGTCATCGTCTATAAGTAAAGATAAGAATGATAAGGCAGAGCCAATAGCAAAAGAAGAGTGGAAGATAAGCTATTGGCCAATCAGCAAATGCCACTAGTGGTCACATGTGTCAGATCACATGACTGAAAGAATTTTATACTGACATAGGAGCATACCAAAAGGGGAATGTCATGTGATTGATCACGTGATTCGAATTACATGTTGGTGCTCATCTTTGAGGACTGAGCATAGTGAAGATTGTCAGTCACAAAAAAAGTTCAAGATAAGTGTATGATTCATAACAGTGGACACATTTGTCACTAATCTAGGAACACACCCCATGTTCATAGGATACAATTGGCTTAATCACCACAACCCAGAAATCAATTGGATTACCAGCAACATCAAGTTCAGCCAATGCACAAGCTACTGCCAGCAACTATCGAGGATGTGATTACCACCCACATTCTTCATGAGGGTGATGACTAAGAAAGAAGAAGAAGACCACATAAAAAGTTTGGTCCCAGAGACTTAACATGAATTTCTAGATGTTTTCTCTGAACAGGAATTGGAAAGGATGCCCACATGTAAGCTGTGGGATCATGCCATCAAGTTAAATGAAGACTTTGTCCCCAAGAAAGGATGAGTGATACCTCTGTCACAAACAGAGATGGAAGAAGTAGCTAACTTTTTACAGAAGGAACTAAAGAAAATGTTTAGTTATGGATTATTGTTATCCTAATGAAGGAACCCATATCCATTACCACTAATACCATCTCTTATCAACAGACTTCAAGGCACAGATTTATTCACCACCATGGATCTATGGTGGGGATATAATAATGTTCACATCAAAGAAGGAGATGAATGGAAAGGGGCATTCATGACCCCAATGGGCACTTATGAACCCTTGGTAATGTATTTCGGAATGACTAACTCTCCATCCACTTTTCAGAATATGATGAATGACAACTTCAATGACATGTATGCAGTGGTGATCATTTTTATTGATGATTGTATGATCTTCACTAGCAGAAAAACAAAGGAAGAACATGAAGAAATAGTAAAAGAGATACTCAAATGGCTCAAAGAAAACAATTTATTCATTAAGTCTGAAAAATGCCACTTTTTGCAAAAGAAGGTAGATTTCCTGGAAATGGTTGTATCCTCAGAAGGGGTAGAGATGCAAGCATCAAAAGTAGCAGGAGTCCTGGACTGGCCAATGCCTACCAGACTCAAACAAGTACAAGGCTTCTTAGGCCTCTATCAACACCTCATACCTAACTTTGCCCATATAGCCCAACCTCTCAATGACCTCATGAAAAAAGATACCCCTTTCAAGTGGGGAAGCAAACAAGAGAAGGCATTTAGAAGTCTAAAGGAAGCATTCACAAAAGATTCCCTTTTGGCCTACCTGGACCAAAAGAAGCCAATGCACATAGAAACAGACACCTCAGATATTGCCACAGGGGCTGTCCTATCAATAAAAGACAATGATGGTATATGGAAGCCTTGCACTTTCATCTCACACTCTTTTGACTCAGTGGAAAGAAACTACTCTATTTATGACAAAGAACTTTTAGTGGTCATTCAGGTGCTGCAAGACTGGCACCACTACCTAATAGGAAGAGAATCGTTTGAAATCTGGACTGACCATAAGAATTTAGAATATTGGAAGAAGCCTCAGATGTTGTCACCACAACAAGCCTGCTGGCATGCACTACTCCAAGAATTCAACTACATAATGTGTTACAAACCCAGAACCTAGAATGGACAAGCAGACATGCTCTCTAAAAGACCAGACCATGGAGACACCATGGAAAAACACAACAAAAACATTGTGGTACTCCCAGAACAGAATGTGAAGGTGGTAGAGGCAAATGCCCACCACACTACTCTCTTCTCCCCCCTCTTTGAAAAAATCCAAAAGGCCACTGAATGACTAACAGAATTGGAGATTCCACAGGACTTCATGTTCTGTGGTGATGAAAGAATATACAAGAACAATAAATTCAAAACTTTCATACCCCCTTCATTGCAAACAGAATTATTGACACTTTTTCATGACTCTCCAGTTGCAGGCCATGCTGGAAGGGCTCATACAAGTCATTTAATTTCAAGATTCTACATGTGGAATGGCATGATGAAAGACATTGCTGAATACATAGATCACTGTCAGGTGTGTGCTCTCATGAAGGGTAGGCAAAACACACCTGCAGGAAAAATTACCCCTTGAGGCAGCCTCACACCCCTGGGAAGACCTCTCCATCAATTTTGTCACCAGACTCCTGGTATCAAAGGGGTATGACTCTATTTGTGTTATCATCAATCGCTTCTCCAAAGAAGTGATTTTCATTCCCTGTTTGTGATGTGAAGCAGCACTCAAACAACCAAAAGTAGAAGTGAGGAGAGTGAGAGCACCTGGTTCCAGGGGCTCACCGGCAACAAAGGCAGCAAGGAGACAAAGCGGGAAATCGTGGAGTGGAATGTTGGTGAAAGTAGTGTAATCCAAGTAGAGAGTAGAGTGATATCCTTAAATCACACCCTTGGAAGTATGATCAAGTAGATAAGACTGGGGTTACCAGTCGCAAAGTACACTACTTAAATAGTATCTGGTGAGTGTGCACAGACCATGCTATGTATGACTAGATTAGGGAAGTGCGATAAGGTATGAGCGAGAGAAATACAAGAAAGGAAATCATATGATGTGAGGATCGCATATCTTCAGGTAATTGTCTATGAGTCAATGGGAAAAGCGATAAGGAGTAAGGAGGAGCCAATAGCGAAAGAAGAGTGGAAGATAAGCTATCGGCCAATCAGCAAGTGCCACGAGTGGTCACGTGTGTCAGATCATGTGACAGAAGGAAGTTTATACTGACATAGGAGCATACCAGAAGAGGAACATCACGTGATCGTGTGAATGAGTCACGTGACATGAATTACATACATGTTGGGACTTGTCTTCCAGGACTGAGTCTAGCGAAAGGGTTTGTTCAAGTAAAAAGTTTGATGAAGAATGATGGAATCATAACAGTTTGAAAAAGGTTTCTTCATTAGATTTAGCAAAAATCTTTAGAGATGAGGTATGGTGCCTTCACAGCCTCCCCTCTTCTATTGTGTCCAACAGAGGACCACAATTCATATCCAAATTTACCAAACACCTGTGTAAACTCCTCAACATCAAACAAAAGATATCCACCACATATCACCCACAAACAGATGGTCAGACTGAAAGAATCAATCAGGAACTGGAACAGTACCTTCACACCTATGTTGTGAAGAAACAAGAGGACTGGAGCGAGTGGCTCAAACTCACACAGTTCCAACACAACAATTCCCTCAGTTGGCAACCAGCACCACTCTATTTGCAATCACCAAAACATATGCACTGTGGATAGGATTTGAAGGAGATACCACCTAAGCAGGAATGTTCAGAAATGAATGTGCTCATGCACATGAACAAGTCCAACAAGCACTTGAAGAATCATGACAATGGATGATTAAACAAGGCAACAAAAAGCAATCTAATGCACCCAACTATCAAGTTGGGCAACAAGTATGGCTATCCATGGAGCATCTCAAGCTCCCATACATACACTGCTAAAAAACTCATGCAAAAATGGATTGGCCCATATGAAATAACAAAAATCTTGCCCAACACAGTCATGCTACGTCTGCCAAAAATGTTTAACATTCATCCTACAGTTAATGTTTCTAGAGTGAAACCATACAAGGAGACACTATCAGGACAACCTACCAGGAAACCTGACACTATCATAGTCAATGACGAAGATTACAGAGAACATGAGGTGGACTACATCATCACCTTGTGCATCAAAAATTGGAAATTGGAATACCTCATCTATTGGAAGGGATGGGAGGAATCAGACTGCATGTGGGAACCCACAGACCATTTGAAAAATGCACCAGAGGTGGTCAAAAGCTTTCACCAAGCCCACCCATCCACCCTAGTGTTGCCTCAGCTCAGCTTCTGGCTTTTCTCAGCTTTCTCATAGCTTTTTGAATGTAGCATATTCATTTCTTAATAAAAATGTAAAGTGTCAGTAGATGAATCATAGCCTGTGTTTATATCTAC
>JBBPMU010001031.1:0-11240 GCA_038090475.1 Wakefieldia striispora | reverse complement strand
TAGTATAAATACCCGCCGATGTAGTAGAATAGCTCTTCAGCTAATTCTACGCAGTTCTGCCCTGCAAAGTCTTCGCTCCTGAAGAAGGTCGCTCGACTTACCTCCTGCGCTAAGCCCTTCCAGTCTCCGTCTCTCTTCGCTGACGGGCTTCTCTCTTACGAGCGATAGCCAATACTCTGCTCCTAGTCGTCGCTGACACTACGAGTACGAAAGGATCACGAGTGAAGTCTTTGTTCCGCACCCACGTAACAGTCACATGCTCCAGATCACGTGACAAATGAAGTTATACTGGAGTAGGAGTGTACCAAAAGTGAAACATCAGGTGACATTGAGTCACGTGATCAGCGAAGTACATGTAGATGGCTTTCTTCGAGGATCGCTGCAAGAAGGTGGGGTCCTAAGGTAAAAGTTTGAAAAGTGTCAGTGAAAATGTAGCGTCTTTCAAGGATAAAATATGGTTTCGTAACAATAGGAGCGTACCAAAAGGGGAAATGTCACGTGATCGTGTGGAAGAGTCACGTGACATGAATTACATGTTGGTGCTCACCTTCAAGGGCTGAGCATAGCAAAAGGGTTCATTAAGTAAAAAGTTCGATAAAGAATGATGGAATCATAACAAGTAGGTCACGAAACATTCGAAATATGGATGGACCATAAAAATCTTGAGTACTGGAAAAAACCACAAATGCTGTCACCAAGACAGGCACGATGGCACACTCTACTCCAAGATTTCAACTACATCATGTGCTACAAACCAGGCATGCAGAACAGACGAGCTGACGCACTCTCCCAAAGACCTGATCATGGTGATGCAGTAGAAAGTCATAATGAAAACATTGTGGTAATACCAGAAAAGGATATGAAGGTAGTGAACGCCCACCACACCACCATAATCTCTCCATTCTTTGAAAAGATCCAAAAAGAAACTGTGCTACTGACAGAATCACAGGTACCACAGGGCTTCACATTCTGTGATGAAGAAAAGGTATACAAAAATGATTCATTCCCCAATCTCTTCATACTACACCTGGAACAGCATGACGAAAGACATCGCCAAATATATAGATCACTGTCAGGCATGCTGCTGCGCCCTCACAAAGGGTAAGAAAAAGGCACCTGCAGGAAAAGCAATGCACCTCGAGACAGCCAAACATCCGTGGGAAGACATCTCTATTGATTTCATGACAGGACTACCACTGTCGAACTCGTATGATTCCATTTGCATCATCATCAACTGCTTCTCCAAAGATTTGGTATTCATTCCCTGCGTTAAAAAGATTTCTTCTTTAGATCTAGCAAAATTAGTTAGAGATAATGTGTGGTGCCTTCACATCAGGGAAATTTTGAAGAGATTATAATCCTATATAATCCTCAAAGGGGGGTATATAATGGATTATAATTCCATATAATCCATTATCTACAATTATCATTGATTATCATTCCTTTAAAATTTCCCTGATGCATGGCCTCCCCTCCTCTATCATGTCCGACCGAGGACCCCAATTTGTCTTGGAATTTACCAAGCACCTGTGCAAACTCCTAGAAATCAAACAGAAACTCTTGACCACATACCACCCACAAACGGACAGGCAAACAGAACGAATCAATAGAGAACTCAAACAATACCTTCACACCTATGTCGTGAAGCAACAAGAAGAATGGAGTGAGTGGCTCAAACTTGCTCAATTCCAACACAATAATTCTCTAGGTTCAGCGACAGGATCTATGCCTTTTGCAATCACAAAAACGTATGCACCGAGATTGGATTTTAAAGGAGACAACTCCCCAGCAGGTACTTTTGGAGATGAATGCACTCACGCTGTTACGGATTTCGAAGATACCTGGGACCGAGACGTCAAAATCATTTGGAGACAACTCTCTGGTGAACTTGAGACGGACATGGATACGTTTTTCTTTCCTACTCATTCCTATGATCGCACTTGGTTTGACCTTTTTTCCATGGCGTATAGAGACCTCACTTGGGAGATCATTGACAGTGGTCAATACGACCCTCTGTTCCATGACTTCTAAGTTATCCTTCAGACTTCGCATGGGAACACCGCCGATTCCCACGTTTACGGATGCCCCCGGACTTCTGACTCACTTCTACCGGGAAGTCCCATTTATCCCTCTTTCCATTTATGCTTAGTGGCTCCCCGCTTTCTACCTTTGGACACAGGACTCTGCATTTCCTTTTACGCATACGTTTCCTTTTACGCGTCATTTGTTGATTTCCTTTTATGATACATGCGATGCGACGCGTCTTGTTGATTTCCTTTCTCGTTTATTTTCCTCTATTTGTACCTTGTAGTATAAATACCCACCGCTGTAGTAGAATAGCTCTTCAGCTAATTCTACGCACTTCTGCCTGCAAAGTCTTCGCTCCTGAAGAAGGTCACTCGACTTACCTCCTGCGCTAAGCCCTTCCAGCTTTCTGTTTCTATCGCTAACGGGCTTCTCTCTTACGAGTGATAGCCATATACTCTGCTCCTAGATGTCAACGACTCTATGAGTATGAAAGGATCCCGAGTGAAGTCTTTGTTCCACACCCGCATAACAAAAGAATTAGCTCGTCCCTTGATCCCTGCTACTATGCACGGGGTCCGCCTAACTTCACACCACGTACTGTTCTCCTACTTCGGAGGACTCTTCCGACGATGAACGACCTGCTGCTTCCCCCTACTCAAACCCCCATCAACTTGCACGTCCCTCCGGAACTACTTCCCTGCGCTCTCCCACACAACCTAGACGACGAGTAGCCGGATCCTCTCAAGTCCCTTCTCCTGATACTCGACGAGGACCACTTCTAAACGTTACTCCTGGGTACACCCCCGTTCCATCCCCTCTAGGATCTACCCCCGCTCTTTCCCCACTCCAGTTCCAATCGACTCTTCCCTCCTCACAGCACACCCCGACCACTCGCTCTCCTTCCCCTGCCCCTAGCTCTAGCAGCATGTCTAACCCTGCCCAAGACGAACTCAAGGCGGCTTGCCCGGAACCCTTCTCCAGCAAGAGTGAAGACGCCTCCCGCTGGCTGTTGGCTATGAAAGCCTATTTCGCCATAAACACTGCAAAGTACGACGACAAGAAGATCATAATTACCCTCCTTAATTGAATGAACCTGGGGAGAGGGGCAACCTTCTCCAAAGCCTGGCTCACGAAGATTATGACTGCTCCCATCGCCTCCTGGACCGATACCCTTACCGCTATAGAAAAGGACTTCCGCACCGTCTTTATACCCCCTGGCCTCAAAGACACTGCGCGTATGACCCTCCATAACATCCGTATGGAAGGGAAACCTTTCAACGGCGACTTCGATGCTTTCTGCAGCGCCTTCCAGCTCGAAGCCTCCAGGAGCGACATCTCCGACCAGTCTGTTTTAAAGGATCTTCTTCATCGCGCAGTCTCGCGCCAGATTGCCACCATGATGACAGCCTTAGAAAAGGAACCCACAACCGCGAATGACTGGCTTGACAAGGCCTCTCATTTCTACCATGCGATTATTTGCAACAACCAACTCCGGAAAGGAGGAACTTCCTACATCGGATCAACTCCATCCTCATCCTGCTATCACAACCCCATGGCCATGGATGTCGACTACGTCTCCCTTACCCCCGAAGAGAGATCCGACCATATTAGGAAAGGGAAGTGTTTCATCTGCCACTGAGTCGGCTGCTTCGCCGGCAAACATCGCAAGGGAAAGAACCATGTTTCTATCCCACAGAAGATCAGGACCACCAAAGAAGACGCTCCTATGGACTCCATAGCTGCCTATGCAAAAGGCAAAGGGCTGAAGCCCAATCAAGTAATCTCCCTTCTGGAACTCTTTTCCGACAATACCCAACAGGCCATTCTGACTGAACCGGAACAAGATGCCAAAGAAGATAAGGATTTTCAACATTGAGGAGTAGAGCGACGTCTGCTACCTCAAGGACAAGGACTCCTGTAACAATAGCTCCCATTTTTGTATCCTCTCCTGCAGATAGGGCAATACACGTCCCCGTATCCCTTTATGCAGGAAGGACAGGAGAAATCGTCACCACCACCGCCCTTATCGACTCTGGAGCCACCAGATCATTCATTGACTGAGACTTCGCCGTACGGAACCAGATCCCCCTAATCTGACTCGCCAAACCGATTGGAGCCAAGAACGTAGATGGTACCAAGAACAAATCTGGAGAAATCTGCCACAAGGTATTCATTACTTTGTGCTATGCTGACACAGAACACAAACAGGAACTCATGGTGATCAACTGTGGATCCCAAAATGTCATTCTGGGCATGCCATGGCTTACTAAAGTAAACCCGCGTATCGACTGGACTACCCGGACCATCGAATTCGACCATGGAACCAAGGTTTGCCGACACGATGACCCCCTAAGGGAAGCGCAGGCCTACCTTATCCGTTTTATCGACAAGAATCCCGACAGCGTCTCCAAGAACAACTTCGACACTTGGCAACGAACTGTCAAACAATGCGTTTTATGCAAACTGAAGCAAGCACAAATCCTACCAGAGGTGATCCGGAAGGTAACTCTGTCAACCATGATTGCTGCGCAAAAGAAGGCTCCGCAGGTAGCGCTGCCCGATGCATTCAAAGAATTCAAGAAAGTATTCGACGAACCCGAAGACGGCTTCATTCCCCCGTCACGAGACTTCGACCACACCATCGAACTCAAGGACTCGTTCGTTCCTCGAAAGGCCAAACTGTACTCCCTCAATCCTGCCGAAACTACTGCTTGTAAGGAGTTTATTGAGGAACATTTAAACAAAGGAACCATTCGCCTGTCCAAGTCTCCCCAAGCTGCCCCCTTCTTCTTTGTCACTAAGAAGGATGGAAAGCTCCGACCCTGCCAGGACTACCGATACCTTAACGAACATACCGTCAAGAATGCCTATCCCCTCCCGCTCATCCCGGACCTTATGGACAAGCTGCACAGATCCAACATCTTCACTAAGATGGATGTTCGCTGGGGATTTAACAACATTCGCATCAAGGACGGCGACCAATGGAAGACTGCGTTCATCACCCCTTTCGGCCTTTACGAGCCTCTCATCATGTTCTTTGGAATGTGTAACGGGCCTCCCACCTTCCAGGCGTTCATGGACCACTATTTTGGCGACATGATGGCCAAAGGCTGGCTTATCATTTACATGGACGATCTCTTAATTCATACCAAGGACAACCAGGATCTTCATGACGAGCGGACCCGCCGCGTTTTGGAACGCATGGCCGAACTCCGTCTCCATCTCAAACTCGAAAAATGTTCCTTTTCCCAGAAGTCTGTCGACTTTCTCGGAATGATCATTGCTGAAGGCGAAATACGTATGGACCCCACCAAGTTATCCGCCATCAAATCTTGGGTCCCTCCTACCTCTGTCAAAGGAGTTCGATCTTTCCTCGGCTTCTGCAATTTCTACCGAAAATTTATTGCAGACTTCTCCGCCATTGCCACTCCTCTCATTGTGCTTACCAAGAAGTCCTCCGTTTGGGAATGGAAATTCGACCAGCAACAAGCTTTTAACCACCTAAAGAACAAGTTCCTTACCCTACCGGTCCTCTCTATGCTGGATCCTCAACGCCCCTTTACTGTCATGACCGATGCATCTCTTACTGGCACTGGCGCAGTCCTTATGCAAAAGGATGTCAACGGTGACCTTCACCCCTGCTCGTACTTCTCTTGCACCTTCTCCCCGACTGAGTGCAACTACAACATCTACGACCGCAAACTACTCGCCGTTATCAAAGCCCTTGAGGAATGGCAGCAGTATCTCAGCGGCACCCCTCACCCCGTCACTATTGTCACCGACCACAAGAATTTGGCATATTTCAAGCAACCCCGCAAACTCACCCACCATCATGCCCGATGGATGCTCTTTCTCCAGGACTTTGATATCCTCTACGATACCTGCCCTGGCTCTTACATGGGCCCTGCCGACGCCCTTTCCCGAAAGGACTTCATCGACACTTCGGAGAATAACCAAGACGTCACCCTTCTTGACCCTGAGCATTTCATCAATGCTATAGATGCGGATCTTGCCACCAAAATCGCCAAATCATCTACTGCCGATCCTATCGTTCAAAAAGCACTGCTCGCCTTGCAGAATGGTAGCTCCCTCTTCCCCCACGCTTCCCCGAAGGACTGGGAATTCCACAAAGGATCTCTCTTTTTCCAGGGATGTCTCTATATCCTGGACGATGCTCGCAAAGAGCTCGTTACCTCTATTCACGACTCCCCTGCCGCCGGCCATCCCGGCTACTTCCAACTCCTCCATCTGCTCTGCCGCGACTATTGGTGGCCCAGCATGGCTACCTTTGCCTGGAAATTTATCGCTGGCTGCGCTACTTGCCAAGCGAACAAGGTTGTTACTCACCCTACTACACCCCCTCTCTCTCCCATTCCATCCAAAGCGACCCGCCCCTTTCAGCAAATCTCCGTCGACCTTATCACCGATCTACCTCTGTCCGGTGGCCATGATTCTATCATGGTCGTGGTCGACCATGGTCTTACTAAGGGGGTAATTTACATCCCTTGTTCCAAAACTATCTCCGCCAAAGGGGTTGCCACCCTATTTTTCTCTCAGGTTTTCCCTCAATTCGGGCTACACAACAAACTCATATCTGATCGAGGCCCCCAATTCGCTTCTGCCTTCGCTAGAGAGCTCGCCTGACTCCTGAACTACAACCTCGCCCTCTCCACTGCTTATCACCCTCAAACGGACGGGGAAATGGAACGAGTCAATCAAGAGCTTGAAACCTATCTTCGGATCTTCTGCGAAGGGAAACCGTCCACATGGGCCTCCCTCCTCCCTATGGCTGAATTCTCCCACAACTCCAACATCCATTCTGTCACCAACCAATCCCCATTTTCCCTCATGTACGGCTATGAACCCCGTGCATACCCCTTGCTCTCACGAACCACCTTCGTCCCGGCCGCCGAACAACGCCTTACCAAACTCAACAAAGCCTGAACGGAAGCCCTCGCTGCCCATCAGAAGGCACAGGACGATATGAAATCCCGCATTACCACCAAATTCACCCCTTGGAAGGTCGGTCAGAAAGTCTGGCTCGACAACAAGAACCTGAAACTCGGCTACCATTCTCGGAAACTCTCTCCTCGACGAGAGGGACCCTTCAAAATCACACAAGTACTCTCCCCCATCTCCTACCGACTCAAACTCCCCCCCACTTGGAAGATACACAACGTCTTCCACGCTTCCATTCTTTCTCCTTATCGGGAAACAGACGAACATGGCCCCTCCTTCTCATGACCACCACCAGATCTTCTCGGATCAGAAGAGGAATACGAAGTGGAAGCTATCATGGGACATCGGGGTTCTGCACGGAATCCGCAGTTCCTTATCAAATGGAAAGGCTATCCTTCTTCCGACAACACGTGGGAACTTCCCTCCAATTTGGTAAATGCCAAGACTATCCTCAACCTATATAAAGCCTCTTGCCCCAAGGCTTTTCCCTCGTTCCGCTCCCCCTCTACATGATCGAAATCACCTTTCCCCTCGTCGTATTCCTCGTCTTCTCCGCCCTCACCGTCTGTTTCTTCTACTGTGTCTTCTCCATTGCCCTCAAGGTCCAATACTCCTGCGACTCCCTCTTCTTTGTCGCCCATGTCACTCCCCATGGAATCTCCGCCAGAATCGTCTCACCCCACGACGTCACTACCCCCATCCTCTGTTACTCCACCGGTGCCACCTACTCTGGCTGGACGGCTGAGGCGGACGGTTGGAACAATTCTTGAGTCATTCCACTCCCGTTCATCTTCTAATTCTTCTATGCCAGTCACCCCACCGGCATCCCCTACGGCATACTTGGAAGTTCCCCTCGATGCCTTACTCCGAACTCTCGACCCCGTTCCCATTTTTCTAGATAGACTTCCACGTTTCCATCGAAACGTTTTCTATGCCGCGATCCTCGCGTCACCACCACTCTCCATCCCCATCTTGAACCTCCCCTTATCCTCTCAGGCGACAGCAACCATCCCCATCCTCATCCAGGCGTTTAGAAACACCATCTTACTGTCGGAGATCCAACAATGCTCTCCAATCCAACTCGGAGAATCTTGGGCAGCGGCCCTGTCCTATTCCATCCAGGGTACCAGAGGGATTATACTCGATGCATTGGACCACGTCAGCTTCGGACTCTTTGTCCCTACCCTCCCCGCCAACAATGTCCAACCCCTCCTTCGAACCACTCTCATCAGTCTCTCTCCTCTTCAACGACGGGACTATCTATCCTCCGATGAGCTCGGAGCGCTCCACCCTCTGGGACGAACCACACGTCTCTACCCCACTTCCCGAGCTCCTCTACCTGCCCCCGTCCCCACCTATCCAATCCGACCTGATGAGTTGAACTCAACTCCCCTACCCACTGATGATGCCGCCCCTCCCCCATATTCTTCCTTCCATCAATCTCTTCCCCGACGACCCACGCCTGGACTCAATGCGACCCATTTGGGATCTCTTGGACCCGGAACACGTGTTCAGCCATCCACTCCGGTTGTCAAACTTGACCTTAACGAGGTTAGAGAATTTCTCACAACCCTCGCTGAACTCACGGAGCTGGTCTCCTCCCCCTCCCAATCCCCGGTCCTGGACCCCCCTTCCGTCCCCCAACGAGTTTCTCGCCTCCGTTCTTGCTATCGTTGCGGGTCTACCGGACACCTCCAACCCGGATGCCCTCAATACCGATGCACCCACTGCCTTTGAACCGCCCCTGGACACTTCTCCCGAAGTTGCCCAGTCGACAGACAACGTCGACCTCCCCGGACCCGATGATTTATTGATGATGATGCTCTCCCAGACTTCGACGATGAGTGCATCTGATGATAATGATTCAGTGAATCATTCTTCCGACGAGGGAGCTAATGTTACGGATTTCAAAGATACCTGGGACCGAGACGTCAAAATCATTTGGAGACAACTCTCTGGTGAACTTGAGATGGACATGGATATGTTTTTCTTTCCTACTCATTCCTACGATCGCACTTGGTTTGACCTTTCTTCCACAGCATATAGAGACCTCACTTGGGAGATCATCAACAGTGGTCAATATGACCCTCTGTTCCATGACTTCTAAGTTATCCTTCAGACTTCGCACAGGAACACCACTGATTCCCACATTTACGGATGCCCCCGGACTTCTGACTCACTTCTACCGGGAAGTCCCATTTATCCCTCTTTCCGTTTATACTTAGTGGCTCCCCGCTTTCTACCTTTGGACACGGGACTCCACTTTCCTTTCTTGGACATGGGACTCTGCATTTCCTTTTACGTGTACGTTTCCTTTTACACGTCGTTTGTTGATTTCCTTTCTCGTTTATTTTCCTCTATTTGTACCTCGTAGTATAAATACCCACCGCTGTAGTAGAATAGCTCTTCAGCTAATTCTACGCACTTCTGCCTGCAAAGTCTTCGCTCCTGAAGAAGGTTGCTCGACTTACATACCTCCTGCGCTAAGCCCTTCCAGCTTTCTATTTCTATCGCTAACGGGCTTCTCTCTTACGAGCAATAGCCATATACTCTGCTCCTAGACGTCGACGACTCTACGAGTATGAAAGGATCCCAAGTGAAGTCTTTGTTCCACACCCGCATAACACACGCCCACGAGTGGGTCCAACAGGCACTCAAAGAAGCCAGACAATGAATGAAAAAACAAGGGGACAAGCACTGCTCGGAGGCCCTGGCATATGAAGCTGGCCAACAAGTATGGTTATCCATGGAGCACCTCAAGCTCCCATATACAGCCAAAAAGTTAACACAAAAATGGATAGGCCCGTACAAAATCTTAAAAGTCCTCCCCAATGCGGTAACATTGTGACTCCCTAAAACCTTTAACATCCATCCCACTGTCAATGTTTCTAGAGTGAAGCCGTACAAAGAGACCTTGGTCAGGCAACCGACGAGAAAACCAGATGCTATCATAGTCAATGATGAAGACTACAAAGAGCACAAGGTCGACTACATTGTCACCTCTCACCTGAAGAACAGGAAACTTGAATACCTCGTCCACTGGAAAGGATGGGAAGAATCAGACTGTACATGGGAACCTGTGGATCACCTGAAAAACACACCAGAGGTGGTCAAACACTTCCACCAAGCTCACCCATCTGCCCCTAGAAAACTGCACAGCCTTTCTTTCCCCAAATTCCATGGACTATTCTCTGATTACAGTATCAATTTCCACTCATGCTCTTCTCTCACTTGGTTGGACTATGAAGTATGAAAAAAGTTCTCTTCCTCATCAGGATGCCTTGGACCTTAGAAGGGGTAATGTTATGAATGCTACACTTTATTTTGAACTTTTTACCTTCACTGACTCTTTTTGCTATGCTCAGTCCTTGAAGACAGGCACCAACATGTATTTCGAAAGTCATGTGACATTCCCCTTTTGATATGCTCCTATGTCAGTATAAACTTCCTTCAGTCACGTGATCTGACACACATGACCACCCTAGCACTTGCTGATTGGCCAATAACTTATCTTCTGCTCTTCTTTTGCCATTGGCCAGCATCTCCCCTTATCTTCCTTTCCCTTTGACTCATAGACAATGACACAAGATATGCATTGACTGTATGAACATTTCCTCTTTCGATTTCCCAGACTTCCACCTTATCGGTGATGACCTTATTTAGTTATTCCATTTACAGTAGTTGGTCTGTGCACACCTAATCGCCAGACACTATATAAGTAGGGACATTGCGACTGGTATTCCCCAGTCTTATCTACTTGATCATACTTCCAAGGGTGTGATTTAAGGATAACTCCTCTGTCTACTTGGATCCCCCCTATGCTCAACATTTCCTTCTCTCCCTAAAGCAATCGAACCAGGTGATCGCTCTGATCTCTAATCACCTAAGTGACTAGGCTTTCGCACAGCAAGGGCGAAAGGGCAGAGGTTATGGACACTAGGAGGGAGACAACTCACTAGTGCTGATCAAGGTAGATCAAAGAGTAAGCAGAATGATCCTTTGTGAGGTGTGAAGATGTGGTAAGATGAACAGTGTTCAAATTCTGGTTAGAGAGCTCTGAGGGAGACTCTCTGTCTTATATACTGTACAGGGAGTACGTATATAGTAATCGGTCTTATCTATCTAGAAAGGCCGTGGGTGTCCTATTGGACGATATCCAAAGATAACAAGAATAGAGAGATAACTTATCTCTATATGAAATATTGTTATCTGCCAATGGATAAGCAATCTGCTATCATATGAAATAAGAAGAC
>JBBPMU010001030.1:0-11250 GCA_038090475.1 Wakefieldia striispora | reverse complement strand
TGGCGACCAGTACGTCCTCGGGTGTGAGTAGACGTTGAACAGTGTTTCTGAAGATGCCCTATCCCAGTTCTATTAGCTTATCGTATCTGGTATATCGACCGCAAGGCGACGAGGCTGCGCGTCCACCGCCAGTCCCAATTACGTCCTATTCTGCATGTCATTGTCGATGCAGGCGCGATTTATTCCCTCACCCTTCTCGCTGCGTTGGTCTGCTTTGTGAATGATTCCAACGGCCAATGCATCATTCTACACATGGTCAGTCATTATGCTTCTCTCGTAAGCAATGAATAGTTTCACTAAACTTGTCGACGGCAAGATCATGCCTATCATCTCCATCACCTTTTACATAGTCATCATTCGCGTCGGGCTGGCCAATCGGGCGAACCAACGAACGGATATGTTTCCCCCTGGGTATTCTGATACGAGCCGAATGTGTGGAATGCAAGTCCACATCACGACTCTGACTGAGACCAAGATTGACAGTGGTCCAGCGACTGCTGTGGGTGGTAGGAACCATCGAAATGAGATCAGGATTGATGAGATCAGTGGGCTAGTGTGATCTCGTCTACCGACGTCTCATAAACTGGATGGTGTAACACATACTGTGCCATGTCGTCATAGCACTCTGGTTGCACGGGCGTGGGCCTAACACTGACGACATTTTATCTGGAGTGCGGGTACTCGAATTTATTACTGTCACCGTGGTTGTCCTTGTCAACTTCTTGTAATATAGCACTATATTGTGGTCTCACGGCAGATTAAGAGACTCCGCGAGGTAATCGGTTAGCTTCTTCGGCCGTTCAAGTTACTTGCCTTCACTATAAGGTTTCTTTCCGTCATGAATATCTTCATATCGACTTGGTATGGTACCATGGAAGCGAGGCAAGCCAGGAGTTAATCGATAATGATTTATAAGCGGATGGTATGATGCAAAGGCGTGTGGATGGTCTACAGTGGACGAACATGGGTCACTTCCATACCATTCGATCTCCACAACCCACATACCTCCCAAGCAATGGACAGGCTACCCGGACCCTCCAAACAGCCCCTTCATTAATCCTCCTTCTACTTCGTCCGTTCTTCTCCTCGCCTTCTTCTCCTTTTGCCGCTTCACTTTGTTCAATGCTGCCTCCTTAATCGCGGCTTCCTTGGCGGCAATTTCGGTAGCGCGTTGTACGCGTTTCGCCTCCAGTGCGTTCCGGACGTCGAATTGCTCACGAACGAGCAGCCGGAGACGCATCCCTTCGTCGCCGAGGAGTGATGGGGAGGTGTTGAGGAGGTACTGGTCCAGCCCGCCGTGCTATACATACGATCAGTCCCAGCGCCAGTGCAAATATCAGTTTCCCCACTTCGCACTGGGAGAGAGAACGGAAGAGACACACCTTGTGTATCGTTCTCAGTGCTCTTGCTGTTACCTTTACTTGTATCCGCCTTCCCAACAGCTCCGAGGCTAACGTTTTGGGGTGGACGTTTGGGAGCCATGTGCGGCGGGTCTTTTTCATCGAGTGCGGGACATTGTTACCATGTTGGATTGTTTTTCCGTGGAAAAGACCGAGGGCGGCACGTTTGAAGGGTTGGGAAACTGCGGCAGGAAGAGTAGAGAGGGTGGGCGGTGTGAGGAACATGATGGATGGACGTGAGCACAAGAATTTGGATTGCTTAGGACTAGTATAAACAAGCGTAAACCTGGGCTTGTATGTAGCACCAAGACGCTCACAGCGAGTGCTTAGCCATCATGCATTCAAGGCAGATTTCTTTTTTCTACTTTCGGGGAACTCGGTGAACAACACCTCGCGTCATCTACCGAGATATTGCGAGCACCAAGGAGTCGTAAATATTCAGTTTCAAGGGATCATTGTGAAAATTTCACCCCAGTAATATCGTAAATATGATACCACTAATGAGGCGATAGATTTACGGCGACTGCGTCACCCGGACTGTCAGCACTGCTGCTGAGGTGAACCGTCCGACGCATTCCCACCTGCGATCAGGTATGGATTAGTGGTGGTTGTAGCATCCCACTACAAGGACTTCCTTTGTTGTACAGCCGCCGAGAAACACCAGAACGTTATTTTCCCGTCAGTCCGCTCAAGACTTGGGTCAGGTCGGTCATTTCTCCGCACCAGTATACATAGCAACAAAACATCCTTCGCTCATGCAAGGGCACATAAACGGCTACCTCGTAACCTATAATACAGTCTCAAAGCATCAGTACCAACTAGCACCGCTCAATCGGGTGCGTGTGGGTGCGTGTTTCTCGTCGAGGGTGGGACTACGAGGACGTGCTTGTGTGCGTAGGCGCAGGTGTGGCTTCGGAGGATGCGATAGATGAAGTAATAGGGGAAGACGTAGACTGATCCAGTGCCTCAGGACGGGCGAACTCGGACATCTCGACGGGTCTGGGCTCAGGAAAAGGGGGTCGGGGCTATATCATCGATGAATGCAATCATGAGTGAATGCAGTCGAGGCAAACAAGGAGGGCCGTCCTTTACCCTTGCGTTCAGGAGGACTACGAAGCCTTTGTCGCTGACCGAGCACGTCTCCAGGGTCTTATCATCAGTTAGGACTCGTCCTGTCTCGTAACCGGCGATGAACGTGTGATACAGGGAAATAGGGAGGGAATCAAGCGTACCGGTAAATATGATCCTTTGATTGTCGATAGCAAATCCTTGAGACTGATGGATTTTGACTTTGAGATCGCCTATGGTTTCTGAGGGTTCGGCGTCAATCTAGAACAGAGTCAGTTAGCCTTACGACCTGGAGTCAAAGTTAGAATACGAACCTGAAACTCAGTTGTCTGCTGGTATACCTTTACGGTTACCTTCATCGGGGAGCAAGGTCAGTACACGAGTACACGAATTCGGCGTTATCTACTGCAATTATGTCCCACGCCCGACCATCTTGTACCGTAGAGTCTTCTAGGAGAGCAGGGAAAAACATCACATTGCAACATACACTACTATAAGGAGCTGACAAGAACAACAGCGACAGAAATAGATCTAAGTAAGCGCAGTCCAGTGAAGGGTTGGTGGTCATGGTGTCAATTTCGCACCACTACCGGTGTCGTGAACAATCATGAAGGCGTAAATATGAGCTACGCATCCTGGGCAATTTGCGAACAAGCCCGCCCGCATATTAGTACTTACGTCGGCAGACAAGGCTCACATCACTTCTTCAACGTTGTCATCAATCTTGACCATCCTCCGGTAGTTCTCACTACCCAGACCTGCAGTCATTGATGGACGTCCATTTCCCACCTTGTTCTCCGTCAATGTCGTGATGTGAACTTGCATCAGTCTGCTCATCCCGTCCGCACTAGAACTTTGACAAGGAGGCGCGTAACTCAGTGGGAGTGCAGTCATTCGTTGGCTTGTCCAATTGGCCAACCCGACACGAATGATAACCATGTAAAATGTGATGGCGATGATGGGCATGATCTGGCAGCGAGGATAATTTGTCAGTGATGCCATTTCCAATCTCAAGCAAGGCATGAACAGACCATGTCTAGAACCACATATTGACCGTTGGATTCATTTACGAAGCAAATCAACGCTGCAAAAAGGGTGAAGGAATAAATCACGCCGGCATCGATAATGACGTGAAAAATTGGGCGCAATTGGGACCTGTGGTGACTACGCAGCTTCGCTGCCTTCCGGTCGATATACCAGATCCGATAAGCTAGTAGAACTGATAAAAGGGAATATTTTCAAACGCACTGTTCAGCATTCACTGGAATGTGAGGACTCACTGGTTGCCACGAGGTTGGTCGTGAAGGTAGATGCATAGAATGCCGTAATCCATTGCGATAGACTTCCGCCAAATACTTCGCTTTGTCTTACGTGTGATGTAAGATAAAGAGCCCCAATCCCGGTCACTTGGTGATTATCGTTAGGATACCTCACACCACCCCGGAAATCAAACGTACCAGCAACACCAAACCAAAGCAAGCTAGGCAGGATCAGGATCAGTCTAGACTGCCATACTGCGTGGCAGCGGTACAGCTAGTTACATGGTCGATGGACGGCGGACATCCGAGCAAAACAAAAAATACCATCACGCCATCGCCGATCAGCGTCTGGACGATATAAACGCAATTCTTGGATACGAATGTCCACTGAGACACGTCTGCGAAATATCCGACAGGCCCAGCTGGAGTGTCGCGATACAGGATTAGGCCTTGTATGATTCTAATAATGTCGATCACGAGGTGCTACATACCAACAAGTCAATTCATCCTGGTGACACTACCACTGAGTCAGAGAAAGAAGATACGCACCACCGTACTAAACGACAGTAAAGAACAGGCTACCTTAACCATTTTACGGTTCACTTGACGAGTGGGCCGTCGATACAATAGTACCCACATCGTCCCTCCAAACATCAGTAGTGAAAAGCCTATCCACAAAGATCAACACGTTTTCCGTATTATTCATCCACCAAAGGTCTATTTACCATACAAGACCGCCTCTAGTACTGTCGACAAGAGTTCTGCCTTGTCCAGAGGAATTCCATAGCCACTCATAATTCGGTGTGCACTGTCCAGATGACTGCGCGAACCTAATAAGGAGCAGAGCAAGGAGTGAGGGAGAGAGGACGCAGCAGAGGGGAAAGGGGGGTTGTCGATGCCTTTAACCAGTAGGCAATTGCGGCTTATAGTTACTTGAAACAGTCGCAAGGCAGTGTACGAAGGTTCATGGTGGGCGCACTGGCGAAAAAAAAAATCCTCGTAGCATTATCATTAGATGGAAGGTTTGATGTATCAGACCAGTAAATGGCGGTTCTATGTAGGTTAGCCGAGATCACGAGGACACTGCTAAAACCTAGCTTAGCCATGCGCGAACTAAGTGGCGCATACTGCTCCTCTTGCAGAGCAATAGCTTGAGCGTTCGTTGCGCTTAGTTCCATGGAGGGCTGCGGTTTTGCCCCACCTTCAGCAACTTAAGTATGTCACATTTGCCGCTAGTACGGCCAACCCACAGCATGACTGCGATGTATCTCAGCCGTCGGCTCGAAATTGTTTGGTCCGGATGAGAGGCACAGAAAGCTTTTATTGCTTGGCGACATTGGTGGATAGCTCATGCGAGAAATATCGATATCGTCCGAGGTACCCGATCATCATCGCGGTTCTGCGGGTGGACCTCATTATCACCATCCCTCATACACATGGCCCGGCAACCGCCGTCGGCCCTGCTATTCCCTACTTGGTACATAGGGACCTCCAGTTACAGTAAGTATGTTACGTCACTCTTCAAGATATCACATTCTTACTGCATGTTCCGTCAGGTCTTCGGAAAAGAGTATCCCACACCGTCGTGACGCCAGACTTCAGTGTTGTCCCATATCGGGTTGTCTCGATACGAAACCAACCGTTCACCATGGACGAGTTCAGGGTACGAATCTGAAAGACTGAAATATGAATTAGCCCCCCGATTCCTGAGAGCGCTGCTATAAGAAGTCGGTCGTTCAAGCATTCAAGCTTGTAAGCCCAAACATAAGGTTCAGATGCCAACCCCACCACGTGAGTCTTTTCTTCTTCCCGCGGGGAGGGTTGGTTTCGCGTTGAGTCGAGAGGGTGGCGCTCGCAAAATGCGGAACACCCAAATCAGAGTACTCACTGATCAACTCGAAGGACCCACAATGGCACGTTATGATGTCCTGGAATATTGAATTTTGGCTAGTCCAGGATTCATCTGCCGCGGTGCCTGTCGCCGGGGTCGCAACGGATGCTTCCATTGGTATGATCTAAATTCAGAGGTTCTTCACGGAACGTCTTGAAAAACCTTGGGTATTGAGCGCTCTCGATCTATGGATGATGGATCCACGCATATGATAAATACCGTACGACACAATGCAATATGGTACACTACAAGAAGCTGGGAGGACCGCAATCATGACAACCGTTACCATCGATATACCGCAGAAGTTGCTAACCTGAGAACGAATTAAACAACGAATCAAGATGAAGTAAACGTGTCGTGTTCCATAAGTCCCGGGAAAATTGGGAACGGAGAGGTAAACCGATCTTCATCCACTAGTTGACGAGCCCCCACACACGTCACCGTTCCTCTCAGTTTCGCTCCAACGGTTCTGGCCACTCATACCACTCGATGGACTCATTGGTCGATCATTGTCGACCTTGTTTTCTGTCAAAGTTGTGACGTGGACCTCCAATCTACTCTTTCCGTGTACATTAGAACTCTTGCTGGGGGACAGGTCTTCCCGTGAGAATATATTCGTTCCTTGGTTTGCCCGATTGGCCAGCGCGACACGAATGATCACCATGTAAAACGTGATAGAGATAGTTGGCGTGACCTAGTCAATAAGCCTTAGTGAAGATCGCCAATAGCGAGGTAATGATGACCTACCATATTTAAAATCACATACTGACCATTGGATTCTTTTACAAAGCAGATCAATGCTGTGAGAAGGACAAGAGAATAGATCAAGCCAGCATCGATAATGATGTATAGGATTGGCCGTAGCCGGGATTCTCGGTTTCCGCACAACCTTGTCGCCTTCCGGTCAATGGACCATATACGATAAGCAAGCAAAGCTAGCGATCAGAATTCAGAGTCAAGCTTCAGCGCCTACGGGGACACGAAGACACACAAGTTGCCACCAGGTTGGTCGAGAATGCTGATGCCCAGAACGCTATAATCCATTTCGAAGTCTTGCCACCAAAAACCCCGCTTTGTGTTGTTTCCGATAAGGTATGAGGGGCTCCAATTCCAGTTACTTGGGAATCGTGGTCAGCTATTTTTTCGGACACCCCCAAACGACGCATGTACCAGCAACGGCGCACCAAAGCAAGCCAGGAAGGATCATAAGAGATTTGGATTGCCATACTGCATAACAGCGGTACAGCTGTCGACACGATCATCAGAAAATGTTCGTTGAACAAACGTAAGGCTTACAACGACGCCGTCACCGATTAGCGTTTGGACGGTATAGATGTAATTCTTGGAGACGAAAGTCCACTGGGATACATCTTCAAAATATCCAATGGGTCCGTTTGGGTTAGCATCACGGTCCAGGATCAAACCTTGCACGATCCTGATAATATCAACCACGAAGTGCTGTATACCAAGTAGATCAACATATCATGTATATTTGTCCAGTCGACGAATCGGGAGTGCGCACCGCCGTACTAAACAGAAGCAACGAACATGCCACTACAACCATCTTATGGTTTATCCGATGGGTAGATCGCTGATACAATAGTACCCAGATCGTCCCTCCAAAGTTCAGTAATGAAAAACCTATACTCAACGATGGCCAGTGGGCTCCTTCGATGATCCATCCATAACAACCCTTACCATACAAGAGCGCTTCCAGTAATGTTGACAAGAGTTCAGCCATATCCAGAGGAATTCCATGGCCAGCCATACTTAAGGGGTGTGCTAGCGAGATCCACTGGTACGGATGAACACGTCAATCGGCCCGGACAGGTGAGCGAAGGATCAGGGGGGAAAACTCGGAGGAATGGAAGGAAGGCAGTCTATGTGAGTGGGAAGTAATTGGGCCAACGTTTTCTAAGAGTCCCCATGTGACTTGTCACTTCATTAAGCATGGCAGTGTTCCAGGAACCTGGGCATACTGAAGAAAGACGAAAAAGCCTACGTATCGCCTTGTCCGCGCGCATTCAAGTTGAACTTGACAAGGTTGGCATGCGCGCCGCGTCAACGTGACACAGGCTACATCTCCCGCGAAACTTTCATTGCCACTCCTTTTCCATGGACCTTTGGCTCAAGTCATCAATGACTGTCGACCACGATCTACGCGCCCTACTACTAGTCGGTCAGAGTAGTGTTACCTGAGAAAACTTTGAAGTTCCACAGCTTTGTGCTTACAAGTCCGACTTGGACTGCCTAGTATCACCGATCATCAATATCGATCAACGCCATCATGGATGAGTCCGCGCAGCAGGCACTGCGGTCTCTCATGAGGAATTAGCGCGGATCGGAGTAGTCCTGTCGATTCCATTCTCAGACATTCTGGTAGAATGGCCAAAGTCTGCAGGGAGACGACACTGAAATCGCAAGTTGGCACGGTTTGAGTCAGAATCGTGACGCGTCCGACTCTGAGTCGGTCTGAGTCAGTTTTGAGCCTTCCTCACTTGCAGTGGGCACATTCGTAAATAATGTTCGCTGTGACCACATCTGCGAGTCAAAAAGTTTCAGTGCGTCCTTTCCTCGAAGCATTCCTTTACCCGGGCCGAGCGCCATGTCACGGTGGAAAGCGAGGTAGTGAACGAATCTGCGTGACGCAATCACCCTCGCTTACCTTGGGCTGCCGCGGCTTGGATTTACGACCCTGTCCGGCGACGGTACAACATCGCTTGAAAGACAGACTTCATGGCAATCTTATTTTCATGTACAGCTCATAATGTCGTCTACTACACGGGTATTTTATGCAGGTTTCGATGCCACAACAAGTTGTACTGGAAGAGGCTGCTTCATTGCTAGTAAGTAATATTGGTTATTGCCAGCAATCGTTAATCCAAATATGACCTAGGCTCCCGCCTTCTCAGCTTTTTTTCCAGAAATTCAGAGGAATGCGGCATCATGTACTAGCTAGCTATATCATATCCGTACAACCCTACATTACAACAACGTGCCACTAGCACTGCAAGGAGATCGGATGGAACGCCGGGTGGCAAAAGGAATACTGAAGTTATTTGAAGTCGGCAGTCATCTTGCTTATGTCGAATGATGTCGTGAAAGCTGAAAACATGGGTGCAGCTATATACTTCATGTCCCACAGATTTTAAGTTGGGAACGGCCCATTTTGCAAATAGTCGGATACTACTAGTAGGTCACACTACTTCCTCAACACGCCCGTCTATCTTGGTCTCGTTCTGACGGTCATGACCCGCAGCAGTGTCTGGACCTATTGGATAATTCTCGACGTGGTTCTCTGTCAAAGACGTGATGTGGACCTGCATCCTGTTCCTCCGGTCGAAACTGTTACTGTTGCCGGAAGATGTGTATCCCAATGGGAACACGTTGCAGAGTTGGGACGCTCTACTGGCCAACCCAACCCGAATGATGACCATGTAAAATGTGATGGAGATGGTTGGCGTAACCTGGCAGTTGAGATGACATTTTAGCGGGACTCCATCTTCTAGAAATCGGGGGACGATGGCTGACCATGTCCAGAACCACATATTGAGCATTTGATCCACTGACGAAGCAGATTAGTCCCATCAGGAGAGTGAGGGAGTAGATTAAGCCAGAATCGATAGTGATCTGTAAAATTGGCCGCAGATGGGATCGACGGTGGCCGCGTAGCCTCGCGGACCTCTGGTCGAGACGCCAGATACGATAAACTAATAATGCTAGTCGAGAGGTAAATAATTTCAAGAGCACGAGGACCATGGGGATGGGAATGCGTACAGGTCGCCAACACGTTGGTCGCGAATACCGATGCCCAAAACGACGTGATCCATTGCGACAGGCTCCCATCGAAAATATTTGTTCCCGATTCTTGTGATGCAGTATAGGTCGCCACTAGTCCAGTCACTTTTGATTGTTGTTAGTTACTTCATTTACCCTCAACTACACACATACCACCGGTGGCGCACCAAAGTAAACCGGGCAGAACAATGACAAGTTTCGATTGCCATACTGCATGACAACGGTAGAGCTGCAGAGAACCATTGCTCAATGACACTCATCTAAATGAACACAAAGCTTACAAGGACACTGTCGCCAACTATCGTCTGAACAATGTAGATATAATTCTTGGAGACGAACGTCCATTGGCCCACGTTCGCAAAATATCCGACGGGTCCTCCCGGGTAAGTGTCGCGATACAGAATCAACCCCTGCATAATCCTAATGATATGAATTGTCATATGCTGTATACCTTCGTCAGATCAATTGTCCCGCCGTCTATGACAACGAAAGAAAGTACACACCGCCGAACTAAATAGCAATAACAAGCAAGCTATCGTGAGCATCTTACGGTTCACTCTGTAGGTGGCCCGTTGAAACGTCAGAACCCTGATCGTCCCTCCGAACATCAACAGTGAGAAACCTGACTCCTCAAATGTTTCAAATATCTCGTGAGCGATTAATGACCGAACTTTACCATACAAGATCCCTTCCAGCAATGTCCCCAGGAGTTCTGCCTCGTCCAGACGGATGCCATTGGTGTCCATGTTGGGATGTGGACACAAACTTGAAAGTAAGCGTGTGGGTCTGAGGCGCCGAGGAACAGAGGGAAGGGGAAAGAGGAAAGGTAGTAATGGGGGAAGAGAGTGGTGTTAACACTTTCTACGGCGCTTTTTGGGTATTTATCCTGAACGTCCTATCGCATCTGGCTCGGCAGTAAATGACTGAATCATGTGGACATTTACTTACTTGGAAGGCCACAAAGCGAAGTGCATAGCGCTAGGTTTGGAAGGTATCACCTCTTCAACCCCGCCACTGGCTAATTAGGTGGTACTCCGGCTGGCCCATTGCAGCGCCTTGAACATAGCAAGCATGCCGTGATGCCAATGGCAAGTTGAATGTTATACATAATTATCATTCGTCGGGTATATCTTGTGGCGGAATTTATGCTAATTCCAAATACCTTCAGAACATCTTTCCCACTTCTTTTGCCATCTCATCCGTCTTGTCAGAACATCTCGGTTTGCAGACTTGGAGAGCCTTGGAGAGAGCCTTGGTCATGTGCAGAGATACCGTCAAACACCCGATCGTCGTCTGGCTGGAATCTAAGAGCTCGCTCATGTTGCGAGCGGAGGCTTCTTGAATGTCACACACTGTGGCTACTTCCAACAGGGTTCTCACCTACCACCGAGTCCTGAGCGCTGCCTGAGACCTTGAGCAGATTGCGGCATATTCAAGAGTTCGCCAGGTCACTGTATCACCCGGTGAGTATACCAACATTGTTCCAAGAACACTTCACCCTCCACGCCGATGTCTATTCAAACATCGCACTGCTACCCGAAATGATAGGAGATTGGGCGGGACTCGCAGGATCACTGCCCTCGGACTACTCCCTGTGGAACCAGGCCCGGCAATTCGAATTGAGAAGACAGTTTTTCTACCGTTCACCTTGATAGTAGACAGGCCCGAGGTACGGAACTACAACGACCTCTGTTGCTACTACTATACTGGAAACCGCCTGGGAGGGCGGTAACACTACGGCGCGCTCGAACGGGAACAGAACGTGTACGAGCGTAGTATTGGTGAGAGCAAAGGGGAAGAGAAAAGATGATCCTAATCTATCGTAGCTGGTCCC
>JBBPMU010001029.1:0-11253 GCA_038090475.1 Wakefieldia striispora | reverse complement strand
GTGGAGTATGATCCCAGTGAGATGAGGAGTTATCCTTAAATCCTACCCTGGGAAGTAGAATCAAGTAGATAAGACTGGGGGACCAGTCGACTATGTACATGGGTTTATATACTGTTAGATATCGTGCACAGACCAAGCAGTGCATATCCTAATCATCCAATAAGAAGAAGGGGAAAGAAATCATACGATGCGAAGATCGCATATCCTGAGTCATATCGTCTTTGTCAATGGAAAAGTGAAGATAAGGAGTTGCCTGGCCAATGGCAAAAGAAGAGCAGAAGATAAGGTATCGGCCAATCGGCAAGTGCTGTGAGAGGTCACATGTGTCAGATCACATGACTGAAGGAAGTTTATACTGACACAGGAGCATACCAAAAGAGGAGACATCACGTGATCATGTGAGCGAGTCACGTGACACGAATTACATGTTGGTGCTCGCCTTCAAGGGCTGAGCATAGCGAAGTGGTTCGTTAAGTAAAAAGTTCGATGAAGAATGATGGAATCATAACATTACCCCTTCTAAAGTTCGAGTCGTCCTGACGAGGAGAGAACTTTTTCATGCTTCATAGTCTAGACGGGTGAGGGTGGAGCAGGAGTGGAAATCAATGGAATAATCTTGGAAAAGGGAGGTAAATTCGGTTGGAGACAGACCATGTAATTTTCTGGGGGCGGATGGGTGGGCTTGGTGAAAGTTTCATACCACCTCTGGTGCATTTTTTAGATGGTCTGCCGGTTCCCAAGTACGGTCCGATTCTTCCCATCCTTTCCAATGGACTAGATATTCCAATTTTCGATTTTTCATTCGTGAAGTGACGATATAGTCCACTTTGTGTTCCTCGTATTCTTCGTCATTGACTACGATTGCATCAGGTTTTCGGGTTGGTTGTCCTGTTAGTGTCTCTTTGTATGGTTTGACTCTGGAAACATTAACGGTGGGATGAATTGTAAACGTCTTAGGAAGATGTAGCATGACCGCATTCAGAAGAACTTTTAAAATTTCGTAGGGACCAATCCATTTTTGTGTGAGTTTCTTTGCGGTGTACGGGAGTTTGAGGTGCTCTGTGGATAGCCATACCTGTTGTCCTACTGCATAGGTAGGAGCTTCCGATTGCTTCTTGTCCGCATTATTCATCATCCGTTGTCTGGTTTCGTCGAGTGCCCTTTTGATCTTGTCGTCGGAATGTGCGCAATCATCTGTGAATGAAGCTCCTTTTGCGCTTTCGAATCCTAACCGTGGTTGGTATGTTTTGGTGATTGCGAATGGGGTCGACTTGGTAGCCGATCCGAGAGAGTTATTGTGTTGGAACTGTGCGAGTTTGAGCCACTCACACCACTCCTCTTGTTTCTTTGCCACGTAAGTGCGGAGGTATTGTTCCATCTCTCGATTTATTCGTTTGGTTTGTCCGTCGGTTTGGGGATGGTAAGCAGTGGAGATTCGTTGTTTAATGTCTAGGATTTTGCACAGATGTTTGGTGAATTCCGACACGAATTGAGGTCCTCGGTCGGACACGATAGAAGAGGGTAGTCCATGGTTACACCAAACTTCGTCTTGGAACAGTTTTGCTAAATCTAAAGATGAAATCTTTTTTAAACAAGGGGTGAATATCACTTCTTTTGAGAAACGGTCAATGATGACGCAAATTGAATCATACCCCTTTGACAGGGGGAGTCCTGTGACAAAATCGATGGAGAGATCTTCCCATGGTCGCGAAGCTGACTCTAGGGGTAACAGTTTTCCTGCTGGTGCAGTTGACTTTCCCTTCGTGAGGGCGCATGCTTGGCAGTGGTCTATATATTCAGCTATGTCTTTAGTCATGCCGTTCCATGTATAGAATCATGAGATGAGGTGACTCATGCGAGCCCTTCCTGCGTGTCCTGCCACAGGGGAGTCGTGGAATAATGTTAATAGTTCGGTTCAGAGAGGCAAAGGGATAAAGATTTTGAATTTATCATTTTTGTATACCTTTTCTTCGTCACAGAAGATAAATCCCTGTGGAACCTCTGATTCTGTTAGCAGTTCCGTAGCTTTCTGTATTTTTTCGAAGAATGGAGATGTTATAGTAACCTCATGTGAATTTATTGCTTTCAGGTCTTTGTCTGGAATTACCACTACGTTTTCATTGTGGTTTTCTACTGCGTCGCCATGGTCAGGTCTTCGGGAGAGTGTGTCTGCTCGTCCATTCTGCGTGCCTGGTTTGTAACACATGATGTAGTTGAACTCTTGGAGTAGAGCATGCCATCTCACTTGTCATGGTGACAATGTTTGTGGTTTCTTCCAGTATTTGAGGTTCTTGTGGTCCGTCCATATTTCGAACGAATCTTGGCTGACAAGGTAGTGTCGCCAGTCTTGTAATGCTCGGATTACTGCTAAAAGCTCTTTGTCGTAAATGGGGTAGTTTCGTTTGGCTGAGTCAAAAGAGTGGGAAATGAAAGCGCAAGGCTTCCAAATACTGTCATCATCCTTTATTGAAAGAATGGCTCCTGTCGCTATATCTGATGCATCGGTTTCTACTCGCATCGGCTTCCTCTGGTCCGGGTAGGCCAGCAGGGATTCCTTTGTGAAGGCTTCTTTCAACTTTCTGAATGCTTGTTCTTGTTCGCTTCCCCATTTGAAGGGGGTATCTTTCTTGGTTAGATCGTTCAGCGGTCGAGCTATATGGGCAAAGTTAGGTATGAATCGTCAGTAATAGTTGCAAAGGCCTAAGAAGCCTTGTACTTGTTTGAGTCTGGAGGGCATGGGCCAATCCAGAACTCCGGCAACCTTGGATTGTTGCATTTCTACCCCTTCTTGGGACACGACCATCCCAAGGAAATCTACTCTCTTTTGTGAGAAGTGGCATTTTTCAGGCTTGACATATAAATCATTTTCTTGAAGCCACTTGAGTACCTCCTTTACAATCTGTTCATGTTTGACGTTAGTTTCCACTGGTAAAAATCATGCAGTCGTCGATGAAGATGATAACGACTGCATACATATCGTTGAAGATGTTGTTCATCATGTTCTGAAAAGTGGACAGTGAGTTTGTTTTTCCAAAGTACATTACCAGGGGCTCGTAGGCTCCCATAGGCGTTACAAACGCTGCCTTCCATTTGTCTCCTTCTTTAATTCGGACGTTGTTGTATCCCCACCATAGATCCATGGTGGTAAATAAGTCTGCTCCTTGGAGTCTGTTGATAAGGGAAGGGATTAATGGTAAGGGGTAAGCGTTTTTTATGGTTCCTTCGTTGAGATAACGATAGTCCATGACTAGTTGTTTTTTACTGTCTTTCTTCGGTATAAAGAACATGGGAGCCGTTTGAGGCGATTTGGAGGGTCGGATATACCCCTTCTTTAGTTCTTTTTGTAAGAAGTTAGTGACTTCTTCCATTTCTGTTTGTGACAGTGGTATTATGCATCCTTTTTTGGGGACGAAGTCTTCCTTTAACTCAATGGCGTGATCCCATGGTTTTCGCATGGGCATCCTTTCCAATTCTTTCTCGGAGAAAACATCTAAAAATTCATGATAAGTCTCGGGGACCAAACTTTTTATGTGGTCTTCTTCTTCTTTCTTGGTCATTGCCCTGGCGAAAAATGTGGGCAGAAGTCTCATTCTTGACATTTGTTGGCAGTAGGTTGTGCATCGGCCGAATTTGATTTCGCCAGTAATCCAATCGATTTCAGGGTTGTGGCGATTTAGCCAGTCATAACCTATAAACATGGGATGCGTTCCCAGGTTAGTTACATACGCATCAATGAATTCTGAGTGTCCATTTATTTCTATGAAAATGTTGACTTTGTGTGTGATCTCTCCTATTGAGGAGTTAGACCCATCCACATTTGAAACCCCTATGGGTGCGGGTAATCTCATTCCTATTATTCCATTAGTTTCACAAAACTTTTTATCGATGAAAGTGTTCGTGGCGCCTGAGTCAATCAACGACCTGCATGACACCGTATACCATCCTTGGAGTCTCCTGAAATGAATATTAGTGGAAGGGGAGAGGTGTCCAGTGTGATTAAGAGTAGAACGGATGAATGTCTGAGGGTTAGAAGGTGAAGAAGAGACAAAACGTAAGGTAGTGATGAATGAAGTGTTTTTATCAATGAAAACAGAATTAAGTGCAGTATTTTTTACTTCTGCTGCCACACCCAATTGGGTCACCATTCCAGAAGTGGGGGAGGAAGCGGGTACATGATCTACTGTACTGTGAAAGGAAGACTTGTTCGTAGAGTGGGTATCATAGGAGAAATTCTCGCTGCCTTCTATGTCAAGTAGTGAAAAGAAAAATTGTTTGGAAAAAGAATTGCTTATCATATTGCAAACTGGGGCCGGGTTACCCTCTTTCACCCAGACCCTTGTCCTTTTACCGCCTCAGTGGCACAAGCATCCATCTCTGCTCGGATCCTGTCTCTCCAGTATGCTTCAGCTTTGTCTGTGATGAACGAAGCGTTATGTGCTGCATACCCTGTGGGCGGCGGAGGAGGAGGAGCTGGGGGAGTGGCGGGAAGTTAGTCATGTATGCCTGCGACCCAGGCCCTTGGTTATAGGGGTATCCTCCCCAGTGTTGTTGGCGTGGAGTGCCACCTAGATATCGCACCTGCTTGGGGGCACGACAGTTTCGGGCCAAGTGACCCAGTTTTCCACAGTTGAAGCATGAGAAGACACCCTGCGGATGGGTGTGTGGTGGAGTGGGGAGGGGGCGAGGTTGGCTGCTGGCTGGCCTTGTGTTGGCGGTGGTTGTTGTCGCATCGACGACCATAGGAGCACCTCTGGCAGGCTGGGTGCCATATTGCATATATTGGGGGCGGGTGTTATGAACCCTATATTTCATTCCTGAAAGACGCTTCACTTTTACTGACTCTTTTAAAAACTTTTACTTAGAACCCCTTTTCTTGTGGCGATCCGATTGAAGAAAGCCGTGTACATGTACTTCGAAGATCACGTGACTCGACGTCACCTGATGTCTCCCTTTTGGTACGCTCTTGCAACAGTATAATTTCCTTCGTCACGTGATCTGTTGCATGTGACCACCTTGCGGCACTTGCCGATTTGCCGTCGGTCGAGACCTTCAGACTTATTCCCGGTGGCATCTCTTTGGGAATAACCCTTTTTGGACACATTGACGATTTCCCACTCAGTCACTTCCTCTTATGAGATTACCCGATCGTGATCGTATCGGAAGGCACATGCCACGGAGAGCTGTGCGTCTTACTCATATCGTTTTACTCATGATACGTTTCCTTCGGACAGACATTACCATACACGGATTACCAGGTCTTACACCTGAAGGGCACTTGCCATATATAGTATTTCCTTTCTCGTTTCACTTGGTCTGTGCGCACTCGCCAGACATATTTAAGTAGAGTACCATGTAGACTGGTTTCCCCAGTCTTAGCTACTTGGAATTTATTCCCCAGGATATTTTCTTCTAGGCAAGACTCCCTTAGGATCTTCTGAGGGATTACTGGGAAATCTTTACTCTTCATCTACACTCCTAGCCAGAGGATAAACCGGCGCTATCTTTTATTCCTTTACGACGATACCGCTCGGAATCCAAAGACTTCACCTTTGAGGTTTAGGGATTCAACCTTCGACTTTCCGTCTCATTTCAGTGGGGGGGTTGGAAGGAAGGTGGTCCCTGCGGAGGACGGTAGTACCAGGGGCGGGCTTGCTGTGGGGGTTTGGTTTGTCGAGGTCCTTGTTGGGGTTGCCCCCTTTCCTTGGCAAGTTTTTCGAAGGCTTGCCCTACCTGAAACAAGCCTCAAAAGCTGAGCTTGTTAAAGTGTAAGATATGAGGTGTAGTGGATGATCACTCAGAATGAAGCGTAAACTCCAAGTGAACTTTGTTAGAGTTCCTTGGTGTATATTCATTGGTTTATATACTGTACAACCTACGATTATGTAACCATCACAGCGTAGGTTAAGAGATAAGAGGGAGTTTCGCCATTGGCTGGAACTTCATGGAATATGAGAGAATATCACAGCCTTTGATACATGCATCAAGCATGAGGTGTGTGGCAGAATGGAAGAGAAGCATAAAGCAGAAATGAAATGGTAACATGAGGTGTGGCAGATTTCAGATCGTGCCAGAGATTAAAATAAGAAGCATAGATGTGGCAGCCAATAGGATCCAGTCCTTTGGACAGCCTTGACATGAGGTGCGTATCTTGTCCTAGAACAGTAGTTGTTCTGGATCGAAGAGTGCGCTAGAGAGGGGGACAACATAGTTGGACTTAGAGTCCGAAAAAGAGTGGATGTCTGAGGGCAGGAAAATAGCATTTGTAACACTACCCTCATGTATTCTTTTGACAGTGGCAGGTACCAGTGACCTGTCTTTTTGTAGCCTCCAATGTTGAATGTAAGGAGACCTCCTGGTAAATGCGGTAATTCACGGCCGCTTTCAAAAGGTGGATGGCCTCGCCATCCGATATCTTGGCCTCGACGGCCAAGACGTCGAACTTCTGGAGGAAGTCCGCTATCCTCGCAGAGCCTTGCTTCAGCTCTCTCAACTCCTTGTATGCCTGGTGAGTCAACAGTGCAATTTGGAAAAAACCTTTTATTATTTCCTGGAGTTCGTCCCAGGAAGGGTAGAAGATGGGGTCTTTCCCCAGGTATTTCTCCATATGCTGCTGTGCAAATGGCTCAGCAGACCCTTTGAATCTTAGTAGGACCACGGTGGTCAGCATGCGGTCGTCCTTGAATTCAGAGGCCTCGACCCAGGCCCGGAGTTTTGTCCACCACATTCAAAATTTTTTCTTATCGCTGTCCCATTTGCTGGGTTCGGCGAGCCTCTTGTATGAGTCTTTTTCGCCCTTTTCTTCTAATTGGCAAATGAACTCTCATGCGTAGAGGGATTCGTTAGATTCCAGGACGGGTGGCGCTGGTTGGTTTGATGGGCCCAACATTTGCAGAGGCGGGCGGTAGTCGACAGGAGAGTGGTAGGGTTCTTCCTGGATTGAGGGGGAGGAGGATTGGGACGATGATGGCGAAGGGGAGTCGGAGATTGGGGGTTCCGACATGCTGGCTTACTGGCCCGTCTGTGCGGACCTCTGGGCAAGAGTGAGGGGGGTGCCCCTGTGGACTTTCTTCAGAGAGGAACGGCCTTGAAGGTATGGCCACGTCGAGAATTGTTTATTGTAGGTGAAATGAACTTTCGTTCGAGGGGCGGGCGAAGCAGGGTAGCGCCGTGCGCTGGTTCTCATACATCCTTGTGACGTGAAGTCTACAAGGTTTGTCTCGACACAAAGTCTGAGACAATCAGACACAGAGTCTCGTTCATACGGGCCTGCCGCTCGAAGGGTAGTCTTATCTAAGTGAAGCGAACTAACACTCAGACAATTAAAAGAGGAGAGGAGAGAGAGCGCACTGGGTTCTAAGGGTTTACCGGCAAGGAACGCGGCGAGTAAGGAAACTTGAAAGTCGTGTAGTGGAGGAATGGTTGATGTGGAGTATGATCCCAGTGAGATGAGGAGTTATCCTTAAATCCTACCCTGGGAAGTAGAATCAAGTAGATAAGACTGGGGGACCAGTCGACTATGTACATGGGTTTATATACTGTTAGATATCATGCACGGACCAAGCAGTGCGTATCCTAATCATCCAATAAGAAGAAGGGGAAAGAAATCGTATGATGTGAAGATCGCGTATCTTGAGTCATATCGTCTTTGTCAATGGAAAAGTGAAGATAAGGAGTTGCCTGGCCAATGGCAAAAGAAGAGCAGAAGATAAGGTATCGGCCAATCAGCAAGTGCCACGAGAGGTCACGTGTGTCAGAACACATGACTGAAGGAAGTTTATACTGACACAGGAGCGTACCAAAAGAGGAGACATCACATGATCATGTGAGCGAGTCACGTGACACGAATTACATGTTGGTGCTCGCCTTCAAGGGCTGAGCATAGCGAAGTGGTTCGTTAAGTAAAAAGTTCGATGAAGAATGATGGAATCATAACACTCTGACCCTGCCAGGACTACTGCTATCTCAATGAACATACGGTCAAGAATGCCTACCCTCTCCTGCTCATTCCTGACCTCATGGACAAACTCCGAGGATCGAACATCTTTACTAAGATGGACGTCCAATGGGGGTTCAACAACATTCACATCAAAGACGGTGACCAATGGAAAGCCGTGTTCATCACTCCATTCAGTCTCTATGAACCCCTCATCATGTTCTTCAGAATGTGCAATGGTCCCCTGACATTTCAGGCATTTATGGACCACTACTTCGGCAACATGATGGCTGAAGGCTGGCTCATCATCTATATGGATGACCTCCTGATCCACACCAAGGACGATCAGGACCTCCACGATGAACAGACCTGTCATGTTTTGGACCGAATGGTGGAGCTCCGCCTACACCTCAAATTGGAAAAGTGCTCTTTTTCCCAGAAGTCTGTTGACTTTTTAGGAATGATCATTGCCAAAGGCAAAATACGAATGGACCCCACCAAACTCTCTGCCATCAAATCTTGGGTTCCCCCGACCTCTGTCAAAGGTGTCCAATCCTTTATCAGATTTTGCAATTTTTACAGGAAATTTATTGCTGATTTCTCAGCCATCGCCACTCCCCTCATTGCACTCACCAAGAAATCCACTGCTTGGGAGTGGAAAGACGATGAACAACGCTCATTTGACAAACTGAAGGAAAAGTTCCTCTGTTTGCCTGTCCTCTCTATGCCCGAACCCCAGTGCCCCTTTACTGTCATGACCAACACTTCCCTCACCAGCGTGGGTGCAGTCCTCATGCAAAAAGATGTCAATGGCGACCTCCACCCATGCTCCTACTTCTCCTGCACATTCTCCCCCACCAAGCGCAACTACGACATCTATGACCATGAACTACTTGCAGTAATCAAAGCCCTCGAGGAATGGCACCAATACCTCAGCGGAACCCCTCATCCTGTGACCATCATCACTGATCACAAGAACCTGGCTTACTTCAAAGAACCTCATAAACTTACCCGCCGCCACGCCTGTTGGATGCTCTTTTTACAGGACTTTGACATCCTATACGACACCCACCCTGGCTCTTTTATGGGCCCCACTGACACCCTCTCCAGAAAGGACTTCGTTGACACCTCCAAGGACAATCAGGACGTCATCCTGCTCGACCCAGAACACTTCATCAACGTTATTGATGCTGATCTTGCCAATAAGATCGCCAACTCGACCCCCAATGACCCCATAGTCCAGAAGGCTATGCTTGCACTCCAAAATGGCAGCTCTCTGTTCCCCAGAGCCTCCCCCAAGGATTGGGAATTTCATGATGGCTCCCTTTTCTTCCAAGGACGCCTCTATGTCCCAGACACCACCCAGAAGGAACTTGTTACTTCCATTCACAATTCACCTGCTGCTGGACACCCCGGCTATTTCTGCCTACTCCACCTCCTCTGTCGTGACTACTGGTGGCCTGGAATGGCTACCTTCACCTGCAAATTCATCACTGGCTGTGCTACTTGTCAGGCCAACAAGGTCATTACCCACCCCACCACCCCCCCATTGTCTCCAATTCCCTCCAAAGTGACACGCCCCTTTCAGCAGATCTCTGTCGATCTCATCACCGATCTTCCCCTGTCAGACGGCCATGATTCTATTATGGTCGTGGTTGACCATGGTTTTACAAAGGGGGTAATTTACATCCCTTGTTTGAAATCTATCACCACCGAAGGTGTTGCAACCCTATTTTTCTCTCAGGTTTTCCCCTGTTTTGGCCTACATGACAAGCTTATCTCCGATTGTGGCCTCCAATTTGCCTCTGCTTTCACTAGAGAACTTGCCCGTCTCTTAAACTATGACCTCGCCCTTTCCACCACCTACCATCCACAGACCGACGGGGAAACTGAACAAGTCAACCAAGAACTCGAAACCTATCTCCAGATCTTTTGTGAAGGAAAACTGACCACCTGGGCATCGCTCCTCCCTATGGCCGAATTCTCCCACAACTCCAACGTCCATTCCATCACCAACCAATCCCCATTTTCCCTCATGTATGGCTACAAACCCCGCTCTTACCCCTCTCTCTCTCGCACCACGTTCGTCCCGGCTGCCGAACAGTGCCTCACCAAACTCGATGAGGCCAGAACGGAAGCCCTTGCTGCCCACCAAAAGGTGCAAGACGACATGAAATCCCATATTGTTATAAAGCCATACTTTATTCTTTGAAAAGACGCTATATTTTCTAACATTTTTACAACTTTTATTTAGGACTCTATCTTCTTGCAGCAATCCTTGAAGAAAGCCGTATACATGTACTTCGCTGATCACGTGACTCGATGTCATGTGATGTTTATCTTCTGGTACGCTCATACGACAGTATAACTTCCTTCTGTCATGTGATCTGTCGCATGTGACCACTTTGCGGCACTTGCCGATAGGCCGTCGGTCAAGACCTTCAGACTTATTCCCGGCGGCCATCTCTTTGGGAATAACCCTTTTTGGACTTATCGAGATTTGGAGAACTCTTATCTCCATGGACACGTTCTATTCTTCTTTTTTCATTTCCATCTCTCTTCTCTTCTCTTTGATCCCCGTCCAGCGAATGGTGGATGACCCTCAGATACATCAGGGAAATTTTAAGAGAATGATAATCAATGATAATTGTAGATAATGGATTATAATTCTATAATCCATTATATACCCCCCTTTGAGGATTATATAGGATTATAATCTCTTCAAAATTTCCCTGATGTAGGATACCAGTCCGATGATACGGCCGATGATGTTTCACTTCTATTTCCTTTTACAATAGTTGGTCCGTGTGCTGTGCGCCCATGTATATAAGTAGTAGACGCATCGACTGGTAACCCCAGTCTTTGCTATTTGGAATCTACTCCCCAGGGTATTTTCTTTTAGGCAAGACCTCCTTAGGATCTTCTGAGGAGTACACTGGGAATCTTCTTATTCATCTACACTCTTAGCCGGAGGATAAACGGCGCTTTCCCCTTTCACTCGTTGGTACCTTGAAGAGACTTTGTGTCCTTTGAAGTCTGAGACTTTGCGTCCAGACTCCCCCTGTTGACTTTGCATCGCAGGAAAATCTCTCCTTTTAACAGAATGATCCCCCATTGCAGGGAAGACTTCGCCTTTGAGGTTTGAGGTTCAACCTTCGACGATTCCGTCTCGTTTCACATATCACCACCAAATTCTCCCCCTGGAAAGTCGGTCAGAAAGTCTGGCTGGACAACAAGAACCTAAAACTTGGCTATCAATCCCAAAAACTATCCCTGTTACGGATTTCGAAGATACTTGGGAACGGGACGTCGAAATCATC